>KB701149.1:0-24444 GCA_000349165.1 Anopheles christyi | reverse complement strand
CGTCCGGCTTTTACAGGTGCAGACCCATTACAAATACTGTCTAACAGATAAATAATGATAAGCCAATTCGATACACGACATAAAAAAACAATAAAATCAATGTTTCGAAGAACCTTGTTTCATCTCGTCCCAGATTCACAAGGCTAAGGATGCCAATTTGTTGCATCCTTCCTTTTTGTTTTTTTTTTTTTTTTGATAAACCATTTTGCGCTGCATGTCATGCCTCCGTCGTTTATTTGTTGCCCATTAGCGTAGTGGAAGGACACACAATGCGGAGAAATAAATACAAAACACTGTCTGTCGTTTGCATTAGTCGTACAATCTTCGTGTCTTTGGACACGTTCCATCACTTGTCCCACATTCCGGTCTGGTTTCGATCCAAACACACTCATCGCAAGGAATGCATTTTTCTGCCTCTCACCACCAACCGTGTATCTTTTCCTCATCAGCTTATCCAACAATACTATGCCATCACGGCGATTGCTTCGTAATTAAACGATACCCATGGTGTACAAACATTTGAAGCGCCATTTTGCTATTTGTATGCACCGTGCAAATGTTTTCGTTGGGAGTAAGGCTTGTTTGTGCAAATGATACATAATTTATGATAATGGTAATGTTTTTCTATTATTAAATTTGATACCAACGATTGTTTCATTTTTTATGGTCTTGCGATGAGTTGACTTTTTTTGTTTCGATTTAATTTCTAGAGTTTGTCCCGTTTTCAAAACAAAATCATTAATTAATGTTTGCATTACAGCGTGATGCATGTATGAAGGAGAGATGCAATTCGAACATACGATTTGTTATGATACCTTTAATACAATACACATTAAAGTAAGTCTGTGTATCTGCATGGATCATTGTGTACTGTGTAAGCTATTATAAATTTAGTTTGCAACTAGTTTAAACCGAATTTTGTTAAGTTACTTTTTTTTTGTTTAGCCGGGCCTTTAGATGACCAGGTCACCCTGCAGTCTAAATAAAACCAACTCAAATAAAAGGAAAAGCAATGCACAACAATCTTCGTCAACATCACCTTAATGGTTTAATATAAACTGCAACATATTCGCTATGTAATTTACAAATCCTGTTACAGGAATTGTCATATTAGTCAAGTATGATTTTATTTTTTGCAATATTTATCGCAGGGTAATAGAAACAGTAATTATACGCTGGGTACAATAAGTCACAGAAAACTAACCACGTTAGTGGCTTGGCAGGCCTTGATCGACTACGGTTGTTGTGCCAACCAAGAAGAAGAAGAATAAAAACTGTGTCAACCAATTTGTTTGAACCTATTTCAATAACATACGTAACGACGCCATTTTGTATCCTTATTGTAGACCACTTCATAAGTATCATTTGCCATTCAATACGATGTATTGCTAGTATGCAGTGCTGTTATATGCCTTAATATTTTGAAATCGAAGAAATAACACCTTTTACCCCGCAAGGGGTTAATACGGCCTGGCCGTCATAAAAAAGTAAGCAAAAAAACAAATAACACCTTTTAGCACCTTTTAGTCAATACAAGGTGAAATCTTTCTTGAAAAGCGACATTTACTCATTAAAAACAGATAGCATCTTTTTGTTTAGGTAAAACGCGGATTCCTAATTAAGTTCTGATCACGATCACGTTATTAAACGAAACTAAACATAATAACAATGTCTTACATATTTCTCATGTGATGTTGTAAACCAAAGTAAGTTGCAAATATATATTGCTAATGATGCAATCTATACTTGGTAGATGTGCAACGAGAATGATCTGAATTTAGTTTTTTTTTTTGCTTTATCGGCATGGTATCGGCCATGGTATCGTTTGGCAATGGGACAAAAACTGGTGCAAATTCAGGTGAGTAGGTCAGCAAGAAGAATGATCAAGGAAATCACGGGCATAAATATAGATAGTATACATTTTAATGCTTCCATGACTTCCATTGATTTCACGTGTTTCTTCCAGTCTCTTGTGCCGACGAAAAAATCGTAGGCGAATTCGGGAAACCATGTCCGTAACTCTCCATATTTAAATCCATTGCTCACAATCCGTATGCCTTCATGGCATGGCTTTCATGGCTTTCATTTTATCTCTCTTCACTGGTTCCCTCTTTGTACTTTGGTACATTGAATCGTTTGCCAAAACGTACACGGAGGAGCGAGGAGAAATCTATCGTTTCAGATGCACCACTTTCAGGATTGCTTGTATACCAAGAGCAGCAGCATGGAGCAACGTTGATCAATATTTGGAATACATAAAAATACATCGATTGCACTTCCTGTCCTGTAGCTCATTTTTATAAAAGCAAGGCACAAAGAAATGTTTTACTAACTTAAGCACATGGGAAAAACTTTTGTCAATAGCAAAATAATACTCCAGAAACATGCACTATCCCGAGGAACGTTAGCGTGCACTTAAATAAAGACAACGAGCCCGCAGGGACGCCATGAGTTTCAACCATGCAGTACTGAGCGGCAAACATGTTAAACTCAATACAAGGGTAATTTTACCTATGTTTACACTTGCTCACGTAACGCTGCTTCTGAGTAGGGCCAAACAGGGTATTCGACTGTGAGTTGCGTCGTAGACTACTGCATTTTGCTTCAACAATCTTCTCATTCACTAGTCGTTTTGTGCGGCCATTTTAAGATGCTGATCAAGATGCATTTTGCTGTTGCTGCTCGAAGGTACCCGTCTAAGAGTTACAAAAAAAAAAAGGCGGATGTCGGGTATGAAGACGTGAAAAAGCTAGATAATACATTCGCATATCGTAAATGTCGTAGCAGCAGTCGCTAAAGTTTGTCATTTGAGTGTGTTGCAGTACGTTTTGCATGCACGTACACAGTGGGCATCCGTGCCGACGTATGCACCGGAAAAGAGTGAAAAAGATAAAACGAATATGAAAATGCGACCCGATATGCGAATGCAGAGCTCTGTTTGGCCAGTTTTAAAGTGACATGTACCGTACAAGACAGACAACATCCGGTTATCCTTCCTGGCGAGACCAGATTCAGCCTTCACCAACGCCACCAACAAGCGGAAGCGAATGAGTGGCGAAAGAGATTGGAAAAGATAAAAGACGACATTTGACTGTTCGCTTCTGTCGCCAAGACAAGAAAGACCTATCTTTAGGCAAGTTGCGCCGTAAAATCTTCCCAGAGCTGGCATAAAAAATGGCAGCGGAAGCAGTTGCTATTGCACCCCGTACAAGGCGCACGATTGCCTACAATTTGCCTCGACAAAACAGACATGCACATGCACGCGCACTTGCTCGTCCGTCCGTGCCGTTACCCACACAACGGGATGTGTGCACTCGAGCAGACCTTGAGCAGAAGCGAGTCAACGGAACTCCCATGTTGTCGCATATATTCATTATTATATTATGCACTTCCACTTCGCACAAACAACGGTGCTCACGTACTTGTGCAATCACCCTAAACCAAAGTCAGCAAACCGGGCTTGGGGGATGGGTAGAGAAGTACTATCACTGCTCATGGGTCCTTAAAGATGTCGGCCTGATAGTGGTGGTTCGTACAACAACGGAAGGTTGTTGTTATGTTGACCTCCTATGGCTCGGAGCCTGCCAACACCGTTGTTTATTGGATATTGAGTGGACTTTCGCAGTAGGAAGGGATTGAACTATTCTTCTCCCAAACCCCCCGATGCCCGTAAAGGCATCAGGAAACAGGGTGGCCTCGGTCTTCGTTATGCACTTTTTATCATCATTTGAGCTCATGCTCTCCCACCAAACGACCCAATTCGTTGGAACGATTCAACGATCCTCCATGTCCCGTTGGAATATGGTTTTTAATGAGCAAAACGGTTTCGAGCAAAACAAGCAAAACAATTCCAAAGTTGGTGGAGATCGGACCTGAATTGGTTGTTTTCTCCCATGACTACGAGTTCTGGTTGTTGGTGGTTTGGCTGATGATTTGAAGGATGTTTTCCTTTTTGTTTTAGTAACTAGCAATTTTCTTTTCGGGTCCAACACGTTTTGGTGTTGATTGCTTGGTAGTTTTGGATGAATTTTGGATATATTTTTTGCACCAGACGTTATCGTTTTATTGCACTAGAATGTTCAACCAGATCAAACGTGTGCAATGTGATGCAGTACTATTTTGGGGATGGTGTATTTTGTTATAGTTGTGACTTTCTCTTATGATTATTTATTGTGAAAATCCACATTACAAACTCATTTTTATATTTGTTATTTTATTATTATTTATTATTATTTGTATTCCAAAACTAAAGAAAAACATACTAACTTAATAATGATTTTTCACATTAGACGTGATGTGATCGTAGATTTTCCCTACATTGTGCTTAGAACTTCATGTCACAGGTTTTGTCCGAATAGATTATGTTAAAAAAAAACCATAAAACATACATGAAGAAATAAAACAAATATTGATAAAATATTTAATACAAAATTATGTAATCAAAGTTCAATTTCAACGCTCGTTACTAAATATCAGATTATGAAAGCCCTACGATTTGTCAAACACAATAATAAAGGTCAAGTTCAGCTTCTCCGATCCTTTCAACCGTCTATGGCAGAATGCGCTTATAACGGTAAAAATACTTTCGTTGCTTTCAACGGCTTTAGTAGATCGTTCGACTGAAACCACGAGCACAAACGTTAGTGCTGCCTATCGTACGTTTTTCGAACCATGCTGCAGATGCTTAATATCCCGATCACATTCGAAATTGTCCAACTACCACCGAGCCAAACGTAGCAAGCGTCACGTCGAGAAAATTTGTCGCACCGATACCGTACACTCGGTACGCGTTCACTTTCAGGGCTTTCGACTTTGGAGGGTGGTAATCATTGCACGCACACGACGCAATCGAACCTGACCGAATAAGTGAGTAATTTATTTCAATTTCACTCGGCCGGGCGTACCATTTCGCCAGATTCGATCGAATTCATCCAGCGGGGTAGTTTAAGGGGAATCTTCCATACCCCTCGCTCATTCTCTCTGCCCACTAAGCAAACCATTACGTTTGCATCTTGTCCCCTCGCACGTAAAGGTGTGCATATTCAAGGCACAAAAATCGCACCACTCGTTTATTTTTGATATAAAAGCAAATTGCTTCGAACGAATGTCAGTCATTGTCGGTGCAGGGTTTTTTCGAGCCGATTGACGGACACCTTTGGTGCGTGTTGTCAGTGTTTTCGCGAGTTTTCACGTGTGTTTGTAGTTCTGCGTAGGTGAAAGTGAGTTTAAACAGACACACATACACACTCGGGTGTGTATAAACGAAAGGATCTGTGCGAAAAAATCGAGAAATTTTGAGAAACATTGTTTCGCATTTAGCTAGAACCCTTCTAGCCTTCAGTAGCAACAAAAAACGACAATCGGCCAAAACGATGAAATCCTTTCTGGTAAGTTTTGTTGATGTTTGCTTCCGGATCGCCTGTATTCTACGCTTTTTCTGTTCTGCTTTGCACTGAAACCACGTCGTCGTGTGGAAGGGGTTTGAATTCCGTGCGCCATGAAATACTAAACCACATTTGCGTACTTTGATTTGGTTCAGTTTTCGTTTCGCGTCTTTCATGACTTAATTTTTGTCCATTTCCGGGAACTTCAGCGTACGATGAATTTTTATTTCCGTTTTCCTCGTTTGGTGGCAAATCGCGTTGCAATGGCATGGAAATGAAAGCTTTTGGTAAAAATGTTGCAGAAAAACAAACAGTACTAAAAGAGAAAGTATAAAACACAATACACGCATATACATGGAAACCGTTATATCAATACATAACATTAATAAATTAGAGTAGGCAAAAGTGAAAAATTGACGAACCAAGTTCCGGAACAACCAAAAGAGAATTGCGTGTTGTGTTGGTTGCGTTGGCTATTTTATTGTTTTGTTTGTGTGCAAGTAGCCGTTGTGTGTTTGTGTATGATTTCACGGATTTTTTTGTTTTTTGCGAGGAATTGGCGAATGCTTTCAACGCAACAATCCAGCTTTTCTGCTGCAAATTGTTTGGACGACTCGAAAGGCGACTACTTTTTGCAAGCCTTTTTTAGGTACTATAAATATGAGGAAATGAAATCTGTGGAAAAAAAATCTGATACGAGTGCTAACCCCACTTCGATGAACTGAGTGCGATCAGCAATCCTTCTAAAAAGCGATAAAAATCGTTGGAACGACTAATCATATTCACTGTCAGAACATGGAAACTTTTTTACACACCATGAAATTTTATGACCTAAAAGGATTATGTTTTTCCCCTATCAAAATTAATCGAAATTGTATATACCCGGTCGTATCGGGCGCAATATCGAGGTCGGGATAAACATCGCGCTCAATCATGCTGAAACGTATTTGATGGCTGTAATATCAATTAAATTGATGGTTGTAAAACTAGGTTGAAATTATCGAATCGAGCATATTTTCCAGCAGAAGGTACAATTTGTCTACAGACTATTAAGCAACATGTATTGCCTTCCAACCGGCGATTCATTTTTATGTGCATTTGATTTCGATCGATTCAAGATTCGAAAAAATATAAGCACCAACATATACTATTGTACTATGGCTTTTGGGAAAGGATTGCATGTGCATTCTGACCAACAATCATATTTAATAAAACACCGCAATTTATCCACATTTCATCTGCCATAAAAATGGATAAAACAACTATCAGGCTGTATGCGCATAACCACAAACGAGCGGAAAAACAAACAAGCAAACAAGCAAGCAAGCGGGAAAAGAAATAGCAAATTCGAAACCAAAGCTAGAAAAACAATCAACAAACGATAGCACGGAATCAATTTCTAATTCTATTTGCTTCGTTCAATCCCCGACGACACAGACGGAGAATCGTCAGCAAACGCTCACGGTGTTTGGTCATTTAGAGCGTGGTTCCAAATTTCACCACCACCTATTGCCTACTACTACTCCCAAGTGTGTGCCAAAAACCACGCACATCCGGGAAGCTCGTGTTTATCGAAAAACATCATCACAGCAACATGATACTCCAGCTTCAGTTCAGATCAAATTCGTGCGGCTAAAAGGATATTGGGATGATATGTTTTGATGAGAAATCGTACGCCCGGCAATCAGGAGCGAACATCACACACGCACACATCCTCACACAAAAGCAGTATGTGTTGAAAGTATTTGTCAGATGCTGGACGACAGTGCGATCTAGTCCACAGGAATGGAAATCGCTTCGAAAAATCGCACCCGGCCAATATGGTATGGGGATGGGTAATCGTTTAAATCGGATCATTTTCATATAGATGAGTAACGGGCTGTCGCCGCTGACGTCATCGTCATTTGCGGTTGCATGCATCGAGTTGGATGGGCACGAGACTGCCTGCGGACACAGTGATTGATGTACCAAACCTCCGGCTGATCTTTGGTCGATGAGCTCCGACACTATCCACGTTTTCATAGTACAACGACTAACGACGGTGGAGCGTAGTATACGCTATAGTCGATGCTTTTTATATGTAAATATTATTGCTATGATGTGTGAATAAAATGCACATACCAGTGGTTTGGGCAACACAAGAGCCAGTACACAGGGCGTTGCTTGTTTGGCAGCATATTTTTGGCCAAAGTTTAGTCACGACTTGCGCCAAATTGGCACACAAAGCTTTACCTAACATCCGCAGCCTAGCATTATAAAAGAGCAATGCACTGAGAAGACAGTGTTCCGGTTTCTTCGGCTCATTTTGTCCATTACTTATCGATTCTAAAGTCATTTCAAATGGTATATTACGGTCACCACCGCCGAAAGCTGAATTTCTTCAACTGTCAAACAGCACCCGATGCTAGCCGTTCGTACGACAGTTTTTAAGCTTGGCTGTGTGCTTGAGAAACGAAAAACATATTCTGTCGTAAGAGACTTCTAGATGAATAAATCATGCAATCGGAAATCCATTTGTGGTTTCGCTAAAGCGTATGTTTTATATGAATCTTCACCAAATGTCTCTCTTTATCTCGAGTCTGTCGAGTCTGTCGTCGTTTGTTTAAAGCAATAAAGCTTTTATTAAAGCAGTGTTGGATATGCAACTGTTTAGTATTTTCACACAGGAACAAATCCTTTCGTTGGTACTTCAAGACGCAAATATTTGAAATATCATTGAAGGAATTAGTGGATTGCTTTTCGGTTAACACCTGGAGTGTGTTTCACATACTCGTACGCATCTGTGAAATTAATGCATATAGTAATTACGTTTGAAATGAGTGTTCGATAATTGAGTGCACTAATAGTTTGTGCTTTCATTACTGGCTGCACTTGATCGATGTTATAATCACCTTACATCATGATGACGATTGCAGTGAACATCATTAGTAATGCAGAATAACGTACATTTCATTACCGCAGAAACGCAGTTCTTATCAACTATCAAGCGTGCTTCCGTTTGACTCATCATATTTTGATTGCTGCCGCAATCAGGATACAGCGCAAAAGAAAGCACTACCACCGAGGGTCGCAAATGTAAAAAAAAGGCAAACGAAGTGTATGTTTACTTTCACAGGGCAATCTTTTCTGTGGCGAGGGTCATGGATCCTCTTTTTTTTATAAGAACGAAACGTTTTTTATGTTAAAAAAAAATCATCATTTGGTTTTGGTGATACTTTGAATTCCTTTTTTATAGATGAGTGTAAAAAGTTGGTCATTGAAGCACATTTTGATGTCGATGCGTTACCTCGCACTCGCAAGGTTGCAAGTTTTTTTCAATCATCATTAAATGTAGCTCAGCAAAACTTGATTAAATCGATCGACCCGATACGATAGGTCGTCTCGCGTCATCTTGTTTTTGCCGTATCGATTGCAATCCCCGCTTGGCGGTACTGCTCGAGATAGCAGGAAACACATCCTAAGTCAACAACAAGTTCTCTCAGTTTACGAAACCTGGAATGCCTGTAACATCGCTATTTCCGCCACAGACATACAAGTGTTAAGGTAAACCATACCAATCTGGCAAAAGAGAATGAAACCAAAGACACTGTCACCGTAACAGTTTCATACGAACTCACGTAGCAGGCCACCTACAACCCCCTTACAGTGTGGATCGTGCGGACATTGTAGGCAGCGTAGTATAGGAAGCGAATGTCCAATGTTTGTCATCGACAGTGGTGCAAGGACAATTATAAGCACACGGTTCGGTGACCAATTCAACCAACCGTGACCAAAACGACGGGTGGTTAGCAAGGCCTGAGATGTCATTAAAATTTCACGCCTTCACACAGTTTGACCGGCAAAACCAGGGCTGCCAGCACTTTTCTGCCATTTTCGGGGAAAACTACAAATGGCGAGTATGTTGGAAACGGGAAAAAAGCACGAGCGCACAATGCAATAGACCGGACAAAAGTGACATGATTGTGGTCAGCTCGTTCCACACCACTTGAATGCTCTGAAAACGATGGTAGATTGTATAAATAAAACGGTTGAACGCGTTGAACGGCGAGGCGATTATTTAGCTGTTTGCGTTTCGAGGTTCAGTTGACGTCCTGAAATTGTTGTAGAAGAAACCGACACGATTTTCATGAACAATCAATAGGACAAATTAAGCTAAGCGGTTGATCTTGCTTCTAGCACACAGCATTCGAGAAGGAGCAGAGCAAAGCCAGACTTTTAAGAAGTGTTCACACCAACGAATAGTGGAAATCACCAAGCAAAGCACCGTTATCGTAACATGAACAGAGACAAAAAGTAGACCAGCAGGGCACGGATGACGATCGAATGTATTGGGCCTGTTTACTACATTTTTATTTCACCTCGACCGCTGCTCATTGTGCCGGGAAACTTTGGCAACAAGAGCACTCGATACAATTTTATTGTTCTCGGTGCGTCCTGCTTCTCCGAGTTTGCCTGGTACTTTTGCGAAGCACTCGGACGTGGTTCGGGAGTATTAATTTTTCCCTTTCGCCATTTTGGTTCCGTCACTGTACGGTAAGTTTTTACCTTAAAGGAAGATATGCCGTTAGTCTTGCTGTGGGCCTGTGCCACTTGAGGCTGTCCGTCTCAGTGACTGTGACTCGATTTTCTCCCTACTGGCTCCCTACTGAAAGACACCCATTTCGCGGTGATATGGCACGGGTAATAAATTTCATTTTGGGAACCATTTTTCTAACCATTCAAGTTTGTTTCACCACGGCTGTCCTTCTTGCGTCCTCCAATTCTTTTAACAGAAGATGCGACACGTGAATGCGAAGCCACGAAAGGGAAAGGTGGCAAGCCAATCAATTGGACCTGCCGGAGTTTGGCGGATTAACGCGCCAGCTCTGGAAACTCCAAAGACGAAAGCTCTTCTAGCTCTTGCTTGCCTCCTATCAATCGTTCCGGAAAGAAACCCATTTTTCTTATCCGCCGACATTTAAATAAATATCGACATACAACAGAGCGAGCGGTTTACCGGTAGGACCAGAAGAAGCAATGGTTGGAAAAACGATCACGAAAAAATTTGCACCGAGGGCGGATGCAAACTTCCGGTGATTTTTCTTGTCTTCGTCCGTCGCCCTGAGAAGGGGGATTTATTTCTTCCCCCACTCCTCTCAGGAAATTTTGCATTATCTGGCCTTCTATATATTCTATTTTTTTAACTGCAAATAAAACCGTCGCTTTGCTGAAAGGTTTTTGCGCACCGGAACGAGATTCCCTTTGGCCCTCCGTTTCATTCATAGCAACCCCCAGGGGACCCATCATAGCAATTGAAGGGATTGATGTTCTCCGAACTGTTTCAAGATTGTTCTATGAATTTCATTTTCATCCCACCCGGTACCTAATTCATTGGAAGGGTCTTAGCTTCTTATCCCAAAAGTCATTCGATTGAAAGTGACAATTTTGTAATATTTACTGATTAGTCAAAGCAAAAGAAAGGATGTTTACAAACAAATATAGGATTGAACTTTCTAATCTGGAACGATGCTTTTGGGGGGTTAAATAAAATCCTGCATTTATTTGGAATTCGGATCGATGAACTTGTTTCATGCTTCATTGTTTTCTATTTGTTAGAGAAAATTGAATGCCTGGCCATGCTAATGGGAACACACCATTGTTCACAGTACTTTTATTCTGTTTCTGTTCTGTGCATCGCATGTACCTATGAGTGGTAATGTTGTTTTCTTGTCATTTTTTCTTTATTGTGATTTTGTGCGGATGATTTAAAATTATCAGTTCTAAATATTTGAATTTTTGCCACTTTTGTGATTATTTTCGAGGTATTCTTATATCACTACATACACTCTAGATACAGTGCTGTCCAACAACCGCTGGTCTAGTTATTTCTTTCAGCTAAATAATGTGGTCAAAATTGGCCGTCCAAATAATAGCAGTGAAATGGCAAGCGATGTGCTGTGTGTATACACTGAACGAATAAATTAATCCACCACGTTGACGGAACCATAACGAACGTAATGCAATATCTGGAACACATCTCATCCTAAAAGCCAAAAAAAGCATCCCTACCCGTGTACTGTGCATTCCAAAAACCGGCGTAAACAGAGGCTGGACCGACTTGCAATAATGCGAAACGTTTTTACAATGGGTTTTTTGCCGAACGGAAAACCCAACCCTGCGGTCAATGCCAAGAGAGCGGGAAGTGTAAACAAACCAAACAAGTTCCATCCGGTCCTTGGTTCCGTTGGCGAAATGCGTTTTTGGGAACGTGTTACGCCTTTGTCGGGGACGCTGTGCATTAATTGGGTATGCTTATCGATGCCACGCAGCGTCGGCTTCGCAGCGATGGTGTCCGATGATAGGAACAGTGGCTTTGCCATACCATAACACCTACGCCGCTTTCCAAGCGAATGCTGCCACGGATGACAATAAGCCGTCATATGATGCGCCGATAGTGGTAGAAAACTTTCCGCGGTTTCGGCGCAGCAACCGTAACGTGTTCAATTCGCTAAAATCAAAACCTAGTCGCCCATCTCTACATCCGACAACAAACAACACTATTGCAAAAATTGTCAATGACATTATTCACGAAGGAAATTTTCAGCCTTTCACGTCGCACCATTTTCCAACCGGGCACGGGACGAAGGCACATAAACCGATACAAACTATGCTTCCGCTTCCTGAACAGCACCATAAACCAGGTTGGCTTCAAACATGCACGTCCTCGCTGTTCGACCCTAAACTGACAGGTGTTTTAATGTATGGGAGAGTATTTAAAATACATTGGCATTGCATCTTTGGTAAAACGTTACGGGAAAATATAAAAACATAACAGAGCCATGGGGATTTCCACGGAAAATGGTACGATAGAAACACCCCATTATGGTTTCAATCCACTGTTAGGCACCTCAAATCAAAGCCGCATGAGCCGCCCAACAGTAAATCCTCTTAGAAATGCTAGATTGCGCTATCACATCAAGCATGACAACCAGCAGCGTGTATTGCTTCAAACAGATTAAACATATTTGGTGTATCAAATCCGATCATCATTATCTCGCAATCAAAGTGTAGCAGTTTGAGTGTTGTTTAAAATTAAATATTCATCCATTATTCGTTATTTCTTGCAGTTATTTTTCTGATAACAACAAGCAATAACTTTGTCAGCATAGTTTTTATTGACCCATTATTTGCTGATAAATACAATGAACGAATTGTAACAATTAATTTACGTATGTTAGTAATTTACAATAAAAATATTGTCTTCTTTCTAGATTCTCTCTGCCTGTCTTGCTTGTGCTCTTGCCCGACCCGAACCGGAACCACCGCGAGCACGCATTGTTGTGCCGGCGAAGCAACAACAACTACCGCAGTATGAATATGGCGCACCGAAACAGGAGTACGGCCCGCCAGTAGAAGAATACGGTCCACCACCTCCCACGGTGTATGGTCCACCGGCTCGTGAATATGGCCCACCGCCGAAACTGATCACCAAGAACGTGTATGTGCACGTTCCACCAGAGGAACCAACGGAGATCATCAAAAGTCCCGTCCTGGAAGCACCCATTCCCAAGAAGCATTACAAAATCATCTTTATTAAGGCACCGGCTCCACCAGCCCCCATCAAGCAGGTGATTCCACCACAGCCACAGGACGAACATAAGACCCTCGTCTACGTTCTGGTCAAGAAACCAGAGGACCCGGCTCCATTGGAAATTCCAGTACCTGAAACGACCGAGCCCAATAAACCGGAGGTATACTTCATCAAGTATAAGGAGGGCGAAAAGGAGCCGCACAAACAGTACGGCCCACCAGCCCCTGCCTATGGACCACCGTCTGGTCCGGCTCGATACCAACAGTTCTAACTACACTACACTAGACAATTCCCAATTACTCAGGGAGTCGCATTGCAAAGCGAAAAAACTCCCACGTTGTTATCGTTGTTGTAGATTTTATGTGTTAAGTTTTGAATGTTTGCATACGGTGCTGTTGTTTCATCCGATTGAAAAGACATTCCATCAGTCAGTCTTTTCCAGTATCGTCATAAGAATGCCAAAGGAAAAACTTCCTTCTTTTTTTGTAAAAGCAATGTCTGGAATCCTTGGACTACCGGAAGTATGTGACGTTTTCTTCGAATGAAATAAATATCCTATCTCTTCTCAATCGAATGTTTGTTTAACCACGCAACGTTTGATGACACTATCTATCCTATTGTTTTACCATCTATTGCCAGTTTCAGCTTCACCTGTAGGAAAGCGTTAAAGAGTACGTGTCTCAAAAGACGATTCAAAACAAAGGAACGTTTATTTGCGTTCTGATGCGTTGCATTGTGACGTATTCGACACTGTATTTCATCTGCAGCAGTCTATTCACAGTCTGGCTACGACTATCCCACATAACACTGCTACTTAACAGCTTCCAGGACCAGATCGGGTTTTAAATAGAAAAACAAGCACCGTAATGGAGAAACTGGAAAGGAACTTCTGTGTAAATATTGATGTTCTATCTATTTTAAATGTCGTTCGAGATGGTTGTCGTATTATAAGTTTCTCCACGCGTGTGTAAAAGGCACGGTGAACCCATTCACAAAGCGTGTGCTTTTGGTGAATTTAGAGTGTGTGATTTCATAATAAAAACTTAACGAAAGGTAGGAAAACATTGCAATGAGCATACGTAGATTCAATAGCTGATACAAGAAAAAGTGGAGTCAAAAGGACATAAATAAGCAAGCAGTAGAGTGTACATACGAGGAAATAGAATTAGTTACGAGGAAACGATTTGTACTGTGCAAATAGAGCTTAATAGGATTCTCATCGATTCTTTGCGATTTATAACTCTACCTGAAGTGTAGTAAATGATTTTGGGACGATCTGTTCATCTTTAGCTTCTTATGTTCGGTTGAAAAAACACCACACGATTGATAACAAGCTATCCAAGCTAACCGACAAAAGCGTGTTTGTAAAAAGATGACACGCGCACTGAAAGTGTACGATGTAAATTGACGCAGAAAGGTTATGTTTACTTTTATCCCTTCGGTCCCTACAATTATTTGAACGTGTTTTGAAACACGATGGGTTATTGAATTTTAGTAGAATGCATGTACTATATAAACATTGTTCTTAGACTAAATAAAATCCTTTCCACATATGCTATCGAATCGATGAATACAAAATGGAAAAGTATATCTAGTTCAATTACAAATATTATTTGAGTTGATTTCGTTACAATCAGTATTGGGTTGATCATAATATAATTTCACGTGCTTTTCATATTAAAAACATCTTCTTTGTTAAGTAATTGTTTTAGTAAATAGAGAAAACAATTTTTAGTTAATGAAACGTTATTCCACAACTACCTTAAATTAAAAACCAAAAGAGGTCCATATTGTTTAAGCAAACATTACTACAATGAATAAATCCAAAATCATTGAAGCTGTCATATAGTTAAACATAGCTGACTATGAGCTTCCAAAATTATTAATTTAAATCAGTTTCACTTCTTAATGTATGTTACGCCCATAAAGATACAACATAGCGTATGGACCACTAATAACTGATGTCAATCAATTACAGCACTTTATTTTCCCATATTAGCTCGATAAGTGCTCATTTTTTGAGGAATAAAAGATGTCCTACTTGCATTGATCTTCATAATCTGCAGGACTTTTTTTTGGGCATGGTTTGGTATGGTTTTTGCTTAGTTTTTATTATATAGAACGAACTTTTAGGCAGGTAAAGGGTCGCGAGTAAACCATGCGATTGAAATTGAAACATTGTTTATACAACCTCAATGACAATTGTGATTTTTGTTTGGATAATAATGAATACCTCAAATAGTAGAACCCCCTTTTGTTCAAGGCCCAAGAGAAACTATTCACAATTATGTAGTACTTACGGTCATGCTGTTCAGTAGAAAAGTTATCGTGGCCCCGGGCTTTGATGGTGGAGTAGAACAGTTAGCTCGTAATATATCGCCCGGATCGTATTTGGTGTGTTCCGTCCACAGGGTTGGTGGAGAGTGAGGTAATTCTGGAATGAGAAGTGCCATACAAACAAACATTAAAACAGAGCAAAAAAAACCTTTGTAGGAACGCGATGAATGAACGCTGTATCCCTTGGCAACGGGAGTTATTTTAGGTGCCTAACAAATGGTGAAACGCTTGAAGTAGGCAATGTCGCAGCTGCGTAGAAGAAGAACACAACAGCATTATTTGTTTGCAGTTTGCTTTGAGACAATTGTACGTTTGGTCGTTCACAGACTTGTTTCCTCTGCTCTATGTCGAAGATGGTGCTGCTTCAAGAAATTTACTGTCCAGAGCAGATTGTGATACCCAAAAATTTTCATATTACGCTGAAGCAATATGCGAAAGGTTTGCTAAATTATTTTACAACTACAACTATCTAGAACTAAAAAAGCTAATACTTTGCTGTGTTTCTGTGTTTGCTGTACCTACTCCCACAGCGGTAATACGAACGCAACCGTTTGATTTGTTACGGTGGTCTGCCGCATATTTTCGTAGTTTGGCGCTCAATGTGCAGCCCCCAGTAAAATCACGCTACGAATCATCAGACCGACATGAACACCTAACCACTGGAATGGTTCGAGTGCTAATTGATCAGGTAAGCATACGTATCATCTTCATACATACATTTTTTACAACAACTACAACATTTCAATTAAAATAATCCGTATGAATAAAACCAACTTTAGTTCTACAGCTAACCACCTTTGAAACAACTATTAATGTATCGCTGATGTTGGTTTATTTATTTGTTACACTTCGCGCCTCAAGTTTCTCGCATATTCTCGTTATCTTTTTTTAAATGCTTCAATACTTTAACGAAATTTTCAAATCGAATTTTCAAAATTTCCAAAGCACTAGTCTTGAAATGATAATAAAACTGCAGAACATTGCGATGGTTTACTTAGTGTCTTTGTAAAACAATAAATTAAGAGCTTCATTAAGTTTTTACACACTCCAGCAAAACACATTTTATGCAAGGATTTCACACTACGCTTCCCTCTTGGCGGACAAATGGTAACAGTAGTGTGTTTGATCACAAATACTACTTCTACCACTAATTCATTACCATTCTCTGACAACGATTTACATTGCACACTTGGGACAGTGTTAGAGTACGTAGAGCACTTTGTAAACTAAATGCAAAGTCGGACCACTTTAGTTGTTTCTACTGTTTACTTCCCATTCGTGAAGCAGGATTCTATCTACTTCTGTAAGATTCTCATATTATTCTTTTTTTTCTTCCCTTGCTCAACATATCCGCTTCTATGCTCTTCTTGTTACTGCTGGCTGTCCTGGACCTATGTTTGCCTTTGCTCTGGTGTCGTGTTATTGAGAACTTCTGGCAGCTTGGGAAAGGTTATTACGTGTACAAGAAGATCCTTTTGGAGAAGTGGGAAGGTTTATGTCTTCCGGAAGTAAGAAACGTTGTTTTATTGATCATTTTGTGTGCTCGAACGATGAATAGACAAACACATCAACAAATACACGTATTCATGTATTCATCATTTTTGTACATGGTTCTTATATTATCATGTTGAACAACGATTCGGTTTGTTGGTTGATGTGTTTAGCATTTTTCTGTACCTTGTTTCTAACACTATCTTTCTACATTCTCCATCACTCTCCCTGGAATCAACTGCTTGTTCTCTTGGGGATCGTTTGACATTGCCTAATGCACTGAAAAAGGAGGACTTATTGAATGTTCTGTCACTGCTGCGCATGTTGAATTGGTCCCAACTACATTGGCTGAAGATTGTTGCCGTTTTCATCGGTCAACTGTGTGCAGTAAGTAGCGTTTGGTAGTAACGATGGTGGTGGTGGTACGACAATGACGGTCCTTTAATGGTACCAACGACACTCAATTATCTACGCTCAACCATGAGAGTGTTACCATTTCACACGAGTTTTCCCTACACCTAAAGCCCGTACGATTCACATCCTTCTCATAAACTAATCCTTAGGACTTTGCGAGAACCGCACAAATGATCTGTGAAATGTTAACCGAAGATCCCGAAGGAGGTGCTGCGTCGATACCGTTTTGGATGTTCCGAGAGTGCTTTCTTGCGGTGGCCGATTTGGACTGCAGCTCCGTGCAAAAGTTTGTGAACGGAAGGAAAGTTCTGTAAGTTATGTTACCACTGCAGTGACAAAAGCAGTACTATGCAATAACGTTTCTATCAAAGCTTTGCTTTTTGAAACTGTATCACAAACTCTTTCTTCCCCTGTCTCGTGGAATGTATGAACACACAGCGATGAGGATACCGGTGCCGTGGAAGAGGAACAGATGCCGCCCGCACTTCCGAAAGTTTTGTCAACAATTTCATTTAAAAATGCCATTATTGACAAGTACCGTTCTACACTACATGTGAGTGGCTGCTCACCTGACCTATCCTTGCCTTGTGTTATCTGTTTAACTTTTTGATTGTAGGACGAATTTGGAAAACAAAATTTTACGCTATACCGCAACATCAACATTGACGACAACGAACAACTTTCGGAACCATCGGCCGTTCCCTCGAGGCTGGAATCTGATTTCAAGTTTTTCGGTGATGACACCGATGCACATGAAGTTCTCCGCAGGGCACCAGATTTCGACAGTGTCATAGTGTTGCTGAAGCGACTGCATGGTGATGGAGCCATTTCGATGGTCAGTGAGAGTACCCTGTCTAAGGCTGCACTGGAGCGAACGCGCGAACGTTCGAAACAAATCGAGGAACTGAAGGTCTCGATCAGTGAAGAAGAATACTACAAACTGAAGGAACAGGAACGCCAGGAATTGTTAAAGGAAATGGGCCCACCGTGGTTATTGTTGTACCTGTTTTCTCAAGACTGCTCTCGGACCAAATCGTTCAACTATGTTGAGCAATCTACTACCTCCATCTCGGATGATTCCGTATCGGCATATTCGATGGAAAATATTTACGAGGACACGCTGGAATTGGATCCAAGTGCACATGGACATGAACGTCGTAAATCTAATTTCTCTCTACCGGTAACACTACGGGCAAGGATGAGCGTTAGCTCTCATTCTGCCGCATTCATTACGAACGAAATCCTCTCAAAGGTTGTCTGCTCCATCGACCAGGCAATTGTTGACGGCGAGTGTGAGCTTACAGTTGGCTCTATAGCTAATTATCTAGAGCAAAAATCTAATTCTACCCAAGATTTTATTGCTTCCACTGACCATGAAAAACTGCAATCGTTCCTAAAGGAAGCTGAAAGCCGTGAATTAGAAGTTAAGGACATAAATGAGCTGTACAACTTTTTTGTAAGTGAAAGCTTCAAGCGTGCGTTACAAGAAAATGACAATGAACCACAGCAGAAGGAAATATTTAGTATATTTGGAGAAAGCGGTATCGACGTGGATGCAAACCTACTTGAGTCAAAAATATCGGATAATATGATACTAGGTCTAGTGGCACCCCCACCGATTGAAGAACCTTCTGAGGATGCAAAAGAAAATTCGGAAAGTGTAGAGGTGACTGCAGTTTTGCCGACTCCTTCCATGGACACACTTTTGCCCATTGCCTGCGAAGGGACCACACAAACAGATCCAATCGAAATAGCATGTGTACAGCGTAAAATACCTCTTGCGCCAACGGAGGACCAGCGCATCACATATAAATGCAAAATATCGCCAATACCTGGTATCGGTGGCCCTTTGGATGAAACCGTGCGTGATGCATTTCTCACATATCTAGCGCAACGTGCCATAGATCAACAAGGATTAGTATATCCACGCAATTTTCGAGAGGTTCTTTGCCCTCGAATTGGCTCATTTAACTAGATCCTGGATGAAATGCAAACAGATAATGATGTATTTTCATTCCTGCATTGGCGGTACCTACCACAATAATCATTTATCATGACAACTTCACCATTAAGCGGTGGTTGTATGGCACAAGAAGCCTTGCTTTCAGCAGGAAATGATGCGATTTACTACTGCATTAAAGCGTTCATGCGATACACAAAAACGAAAACCCTTGTGCTTTTGAATTCAAAATCTTTTGTGCGGAGCCACAACTGCTGAAAATGTCTTTTATCGTCAGCCACAAATCATTTATGATACACAATACATACCACATTTCTCACATCATTATTCACTTGCGGATGACATTTTACATTTTTCACCTTGCAGCGCTGTTATGTGAAATTACTTAATGTTAATGTACGTGTTTCAAAACTCGCTGAATCATCAGCTTGACCAAACTGTGAGCTATCGTGTTTTGCGTGGCGTCAATTTTGGTTCATTATCAAAACACCAGTATCAGTTACTTTTGCAGTAGCGTGTATGTTGAACTGTATTTTGTTTGCAACGTTACACAAACTTTTTGTCAGGATGTATGCATTGCTTCTACTGCAGCTAGTCAGTCCAAGGAGCAACGTTTACATTCACTTCACTCCATCAAATGTACCACTAACTGTCATCATTTTTTTATCATATGCGTTGGCAAATTAAACCAAACTCGACGTTTAACGAACGTCCCACCGAAATTTACACCATCTCAAAAAAAAAACAGTCAGGTCAGGCCAAATGGTTTGTAACACTGTTTGCGGCATCATTCGATGGTCACTTGACTGGGGTACAGAAACAATGCCACCTGTGCATTCCGGTCTGGAAAAAAATGTTCAGCTTAAACATGATAAAAAGCCAGAATACTGCAATCTTTCTGCACGAATGGAATTAACTCTGGGGGAAACAAAATGAAAAGAGTACAATGATGTTGTCGGAAAATGCATAGTATGATTTAATATAACCACCCACAGGACGGAAGTTGGCTGTTGTAATGCTGTCGTTTCAGGAACCGCCAAAACGAGCACCATACAGTTTTTGGTCGTCTGTGGTCAATTATTTACTTTATCCATTTTCACGTTTTTACTTAAAATTTCTACGTAATTGAATGAAAATGTTTGTGACACAAATTAAATGGCATACACATGTCAAATAGTAGTTCAGAAAGAAAACAACGAAAAACAATTAAGGACGACTCAAACACACACACACAGAATGCAGAAATAAACTTAACCTATTTGAGGAATGCCAATGAAATATGCCTACAATGAACAGAAAAAAGTAGTTTAAAACAACAATAGAAGTTGGACAAATATAAAATACATTGAAACTTCGCTGATCATTAATACAGGCACACTTTTACAGGGATAGCAAGTAAAATATCTTAGCATAAGATTTATTTTTACAACGACGTTGTCAGTGGTATGACTGATACATTTAAAATGCTGAAATAAAATTCTCTATCTTACTCCGCTGGTTTTGTGCAATACATTCTGCAATCCAAACAATATTACGGAATTCTTGCTCTTTTAGCTTTACGTATGAATAAAACACACCAAAATGAAACTGCTGCAAAAAACTTCGCGCGTGTAGCTTAGCTTCGTAAGCAGCAAATTTGTTTTCCAAGGACCATCCATCGGGATTGTTAGCGTCTCCGAAAAGCTTCCCATACTCAGGATAGCGTGAGACAACCAATTGCACCTGCTCATAATCAGACGCACGTCCCAATGCCTGCAATCCATCTGGATACAAACGACCACAGCGTGGATAAAGATGCACATAATCTTCCCTAGAAAGGGCAGTAGCAAGTGCATTGATTGTTATGATGATAGCACGACGATCCGCTTCAAAGCCTAGTATTTCACACATGACCGCTGCCGTTGTTCCTCCAATTTCTTTGCACAAATCATAGAACGTCTCCAAGTATGTCCTATACAGAGTGTTACGAATAATTTCGATGTTCATCTCATCCATATCCTGCTCCTCGAAATAATTGATGAAAAACGGTGCCAATGGAGAATCAATCAGGATCGTATTGTAGAGATCGGCCGGTGCTAATGTCATATTGATGGCTTCCATTTGCTCAAACCTGCCGAGTGGATTGCACTTTGCCAGTATATCTAGCACTGGGTGTTCATGCAACATTCCCGTAATAAGCAAGATCGTGTTATCGATCATATAGCTGTACGTGATGAAGTCCAGAAACTCTGCCAAAGGCTGAACGGCTTGGTTCCGCATGTGCGTGAATTCATCGACCAGTGTTTCACGCAGCCTTTGATCGATTATTGACACAGTAAGCGGTGACGTTTCATTTGTTAGAAATGGTCCATAATCTGTGCTTTGCAGTTGAAGCTTCAAATCATCGAGTGTTTCACATTTCACCAAATTCATGTAGTCAGACTCCTTCAAGATGTTGGATTTGTAACCACGACACAAGCCTTCCAGATATCCACCGTCAATATTAAACAGGAATCCAGACATGTTACATTGGTGCCGTACAAGCAAAAAAAACATGAACTTTTGTCAAACCCAATGCAACGGAATACAATGCTACTCTGCAAAAAAATGAACTACTATGTTTCTACTTTATATTCAACCCATGGATGGACACCTGGATTGATAGATCCATTGAGCATGTGATGCAGCGGGAAACAGTTTATAATTTACGCAATTTTTTTACCAAGTTTATCGCGTAACAAATTATATAATATCAATTTTATATGTCATTCAGGTAACGCACGAACGATTAAATTTTTTGAAAGGTCAAATATGATCAGTCAAAAAAACATGGATATCACGAATGCAACAAATTGTAAACTTTCCTTGAACAACATAATAATTGTATAAGATAATAATTCCTTACTTAACGCGCTTAACTTTACAAATATAATCCCAGATTTACAACATGCCCCTTTCTGGATTTAATTCTTTATCGGCACGAACTATAGTTATTTCGTATACAGCCTGAATTCACTATTTAAAATGTGTTTGCCTGTTCACTATTGAATTTGCACTTTTTAATAGCCACGTTTTTCCACACGAAAAAAAAAATATATTTTTCTAAGAAAGCTATAAGAGTTTGAAAAGTTTTTCGACAAATGGTTTTACCATCCAAAGCAAGCATTTCCATTTAACTGTCAACTATCGAACATCCAACTAAAAACCATTCTAACTTTCGCGTAATATTACAATTAATGTAAACTCATTAGTAGCGAGATAATTAAGAATAAACAAAGTTCAAGTGTCAAAATGAAGTAACGAGGCACAGAAAGTTCAATTATTATTTGATTGTTCTGTAAAGTTGATTTGAAAAAGTTAATATTTACTAGAAGTAAAGTGAAGCTTTATTTGTGGCTATGAAACTGTCCTTCTGATCAGCTTGCACACATATTTTTATGAAAAGTTTTATTGTTTAAAATATTAGACTTCAATTCCAAAAAAAAGAAACGATTCAATAAGATAAGTAAAAGAAATGAAATATCAGCTTTCAAACAGCATTTTCAAAACTTATATTTGCATTACATTTGCAATGTGTTCCGATGTCGTGAGAATGATGAACCCTTTTCTCATAAATAGCAAGCGTGTTTTGCAACAGCAAACTAATTATGATGCTAGCGGAAGGTAGCGTTAGTAGAAAATGATAAATTATGCTGGTGTTGATAAATTAACGATGAAGATTTAAAATACATTTGTGTTGCGTCCGTTTTTAATGCCTATCAGCGACGAAAAGACGGCAAAAGATCCTACGAACCAAGCTATTCTGCCGTCGTTAGAACGGTGAGCAATGATTTGAAAATGAACGACCGAATCCGCCCGTATCGTCGACGCTGTCAACGTATCAAATCATTTTACGATGCAACGGTTCGTCGGTCAGCGCTGAATGGATGCATCCGAGCCACTGAAACTGAAAGCATCACCAAATCCTGATGAAATATGATGGCAAAGTTAGCAAAGCTAGAACGAATCTCATGAATGATGTGTCTTCCTGTTCCGGCTTTAGGTCTCGACGTCAACGAAATGATCGCTCGGATCTGAACCGTTCGCACTGGTAGGAAGAAGCCATACTGACAGCGCGGTCTGTGAATCCTGCATCAAACGAAGGCAATTTATTAAGTAAGGAAAATGCACTTCATTTTCTTCCCGCTACACACTTTCACCCTAAGTTCCAACTCATCGACTTTACCCGCTGTGCAGGTACATTCGCATCAAGCGTTGGTTATAGAATAACTAGAAAGAAAATTTAAGGATGGCAACAAATGAGTTCCAATATCTTCCAACTAAGTTATATTCCATTGTGGTGTGCCATCGTACAGAGTATCGTTGGACGATTTTTGCGAGACATAATGTATTTTTTTTCTCTACATTACTACACTTCGCATTAGTTAATGCAAATTGTGACATTGCAAGCAGCAGCACGAAGAGATTACGTGGATGAAGACGGACGGGTAAAGCATAAGACATACAAAATCATTTCATTTCCTTCTGCAGTCAACGTATGTCCGCCATCGTACAGGTGCACGTCATTCAAATAGAAGTATTGCTGCTATGCTTTTCGTACGAACGAACGTTGGAATCGTGGGAGAAATTAATTAATGGAACATTTCAAGTCGTTAAGTAAATATGCTGCTGTTGGTTGCTCCAAGTTAATGCACACTCGCACAAACACACCACATTTCTTTATGCTCCATTCGTCAAAGACATGAAAGAACTGAGCATTTGCAGCTTTTACCCTGCTTCAATTAAAAGCATCCAGCTTCCGCCTCAATGGAACCAGTACGGTAAAGGTGTATTTCAAAATATCGATTTTAGGGAAATTCAACTAAACTTTGTTGAATGATCTATTTCAAACATTTCTTTGCACACAGCTCGCTGCAGCGCAGAGGTCAAGAAGGACACCGAAATGAACAAAATGAAATGAGCCAAGAATGCAATTAAAAGTTATCTTCAACAGTTCCAGCTGCTCTACGACCGCACTTAAAGATAAAAATGTGCTGCGTATCACACTGCTTGCTATTAAAAATAGATCATATGGAACAGACAGCAACACCAATCGGTAAATATATTTTCAATACATCTTCCCAGAGAACACTGAAAACATAAGAAGTTCAAAGAATTATACACTCTGCCGCTATTTTTCGATTTAACATTCTTATCAACAAATGATTCGGAAACATATTGTTTGTAAATGTGTCTGGGTATACAATAAGTAAGTTAATATGTATACCACCATATGAAGAGTTTTGAATTGTAACACGAACATATATATA
>KB701138.1:0-24502 GCA_000349165.1 Anopheles christyi | reverse complement strand
GAAATTCATGCTCATGGACTTATTAAAGGGACTAGTTCGACAAGGAAAGTAAGATGATTTTGGAAGAAATCCATGATGGATTCAGCTAAATAAGGAATTAAGGAAGAATATCTTAAACACTTTACTAAAGTAGACCATGCGGGCATATTAGTGATGCGGACAGTTCACATTATTTCTGATGATACGAAACTGGTTTCTTGATGACAAGGAACGGCACGGAAATTGTAGGTACATTGATTCACACTCAATTTGTTTCACCTAGACCTGTTGGATTCGATAAAGAAACGAGACGTACCTATTACGCTGGGGGCTTCCCATCACTATTGCATAATTAGTGTTCGGTACGAAAAGAAGTTAGATGAAGATTAGAATTTCTTCGTGTTTAGCTTCGGTTTTGGAAAGCAACAATAAAAACATGTCCGCTGTAAATGCCTTTAAAATGTCTTGTGTTCTTGATCTTACAACATATACAACCACGTACGCTGTAGAAATGTCTTTCTCAGAAAACTAATTAAGACGCCGTATAAAACTTCACTTCGCTAAATATTCACAAATCCGTTAGTCTATTATACGTTTAAAATTATCTTAAAAATACTCATTGCTATTTACAAATGATCTTTGTGCATATAAAACATGTAACTATGTCGTATACGCGGTGACGGTGACTCTCTGGCGGTTGTGCCTGTTGTCTGACGGAAAGGCTGGAAGTGCTGTCATCTTAGCTCTATGGTTTCCTTTCATGCCTGAAGGGTATGTGTGCAGTACATTGCTATTAGTGCCTGTCCTGGCAGTACATATGGCCGTTTGATTTGGTGCAGCTTGTTTGCTGGAATATACCGGAATCTCTTCTAGGTTTGGTCATAATTTAAAAGCATCACGGACGTTCAAGTCGGTAAATCTGTCGCGTTTTGCGCACATTTTGACGCGTCTTGCTATCCTTACTACCGGAAGTGGCCGCACCATCGTCTAGTGTATTTTCCGGTGCTCGCTCAACCTTCAGCATATCTTCGAACGAACTTTCCTCAAGCAGTGTAAGTAGCGTATTGACTGGCGAATCGTCTTTGCGCTGCTGCTGCTTCATTCCGGCGCCATTATTATGCACAGGTCGGGGAGCGGCTTCAGTGTGAATTTCGTACACTGGGGGGCGCTTAGTTGCGATATGCGTGACGGCCATCTCGGCACCAGTATCCGGATCCCGGTTAACCACATGCCGTACGATCGGATCTTTCGTGCTAGTGACGGGAACCATCCGTGGTAACTGCATTAATGTATCGTTCGTGTTTAGGCCGTACGTTTTCACCTTCGAGTGGCCCTCGATGATGAGATATGGTGACCAGCGTCCCGGAGCTGCAGGTTGTTTGTAGTGTGAAAAGATCGAATCGGTCGTCATTACCATTGGAGCAGGCGATGTCGTTACCATGGGGCTTATTGTGCTAGAAGAGCTCGGTGCGGTCGGCGGGCTCCTCATTGTCGTAGTGGACATCGATGAGGGCAGGTGAGTACTGAGCGGAGTGACGAATGGACCAGCTGGTGTGACGTGTGGTGACGTACGAGGTGTGTTATTGTTCATCTTGGGGATCATTTTGGTGGATTGGAACGACGGTGGCTGTGATTGAAGATATTCAGTGGTTTGCGGAGGATGGAAGACTGTTTGTGCCATTGCGTTGATGTTTTGTGCATCATAAAAGCCGCCGGATGTGTACTCGGTGACCGTGTTGGTCATAGCAGTCTTGGTAAACGGATATGAATGTTCATTCTGCAGGATGGTCTTGAGCAGAGGGCGCTTTACTGTTTCTCCAGCTGGTGTCGTCAGACGAATCGTAGTGACGTACGGCTGATGTTGGCGGTTAAATCCACTTGCACCCTGCAGCTGAGGCTGATGGTGATGGTGGAATTGTGCCGTTATCGGTTGAGATATAGGTGGTTCGGGATGCTTTCCACCTGCAAAAGAAGGGAAGATCATAAATATTTATATATTTTATTTATATATTTATATTTATATAAAAGTGAACTTAAGGAACAGGAGTAGAAATTTAATACTTACCAGCAAACTGTCCTGGAAAGGTACTTCCAGGACGATATTTGAAACCATCTCCAGTCTGTGTGTCGACGCGCTGGGAGGCAGATGTTGCGCGGCCCCAGAAACCTGCATCTTCCGTACCACCGAGATAGTTGTTGAGCGGCGGGGGCATTAGTACAGTATGGGGCAGCTGATTCGGGCTTGCTGCCACGGCGTGATGTTGATGCACCGCCGAGTAGTAGTGACGACGCACGGGGACACTGTTCCATTCCTTGTTAACGCCAACCGTCTTCTTGGAAGGAACGCCCAGCAGCAGGATATCGTTGTCCGAAGTCTTGTCCTTTGCACCGTCGGACCAGTAGCGCACACGGTCCAACACTGGTGGACTGTAGTCGTACGTTGGATCGTTCTTGAGCGGATCACCTCGGCCTACCGGCAACCATTCGTTGTACTCCAGCCGTGGCGAGTGAAAGTTGCGAGCTAAATCTGGAACGGATCGATACGACTAGCATTTAATGGCAATAAGAATTGTGTCGGTTTTAAGATACGCAATTATTCATTTGTGTTCAAATGTGTTAAACTCTGTAAAATAATTTTCAAGCAGGCCATGCTCACAATAATGGTATATGTTTGTTAGACTTACTTACTTACAGGTCTTGCCTTGCTGCAGGAGCCCCCGAAACCACTCACGGTCTCGAGCCTTAGTCTACCAATTAGTTAGACTATGCGTAGTAAAAAAGCATTGTGTCTTACCATTCCCGATCTAGTGTTTTCGACAATGAATGGCTTTGCTTTCCTTATAATAATAAGTAAAATCCTTCATTATTATGGTTTATCGTGATAGATTTGCGCCGCACACTAATTAGATGGTTCATGCACCTAATTAAGACCTTCAATCGTTCGCGTTCGCTATGGCAGAAATTCATTGTCATTGGTTTATTACTTCACCGAAACCATGCACCACCGTTGATGGGGCAAAGATTGAAAGAGAAAGCAAGAAAGCACCAATTCCTCTATCTCCCGGGCACCATAAGCGCTCCGAAGGGAGAAGAGACCTTGAGATTTCATTTTCGGCACAGGTACTAAATCGTCTTTTATTTGGTTTCCATGAACCATGATCTTTAGAGTTACCGTTACTGTTAATTGGTAAAGGTAAAAGGCAGATTTCCACCGTTTGTAAACTGTCGATATGCGTTACGGTATCACGTTGCACACTGGTGGAAGTTGCACATCGAGAAAATGGCACACGCCACATGATGATCCTAAAATTGCACCCCCCCCCCCCCCTTGCGCGATTGGGCTTGTTTTATATCACATTTCAATTTCTGCTAATATGTGTTGTTGCTCCCTGCGCGTGATAGATGTGAAAATGGTCCCCTTGAACGCGTCTTCTTCTCGCGTCGCGCGTTGTCTCTCGGTGGAAAATCTAAACACCTGAGCAGGAGAAATAAACGAAGAAGCACTGGAAAAGGCAAGCAAGAAATACGCTTGTACTAGCTGCTTGCTCATCATGTGCACACCAAGTTCCTATGGTGGAAAGTATAATCAATCGGTGCAAAGAGCGAGAGGTTGTGTTGAAGAGATCGAGATACCGGGAGACAACAATGGTCCATAAAAATGAACCTCACAGCAGAGAGGTCCGTATTGCATCGCACAATGATGTGTACTGCGCAACTGCACCTGCTTGGAAGCCGGTTGGTAAGCGTGATCTTGGGTATTTCGTGTTACTAACCTTCGGAAATGAGCCACCACCGCCATACACCACGAAGTAAAGGCTATTGAACCCTCTTCTGAAGAACGGAGTGTACATTGCAAACTGCGTGTTAAAACTGATTGCGTTGATAAGTTACATTCGCAGGTCTGAACGATGTGGTATCCATGAGCATTCTATTAATTCTTTGGAATTAGGATATTGGTACATCGCTTTCTGCATTTAACGGCACAAAGAGTAACCCTGGGTTAGCTATTGAAATATTTTCCACACACTTCACAGCTCCACCTCTAGGCCAAGGGTACTAGTGCAGATTTAACCATTTGAACTACACGCCATTTGTGGCTACTGGTTTGGCCATTTGATCTGAAGCCCGGACACGATTGGTACGCGAAAACCATGTTCAAGACCCTTTGCAAACCATCTCCACAAACCGGTGGGCACGTTTTTGCAGTAAATCATGTTATCTTTTCATTGGTGCGTAGTCTTTCTTGCGAAGATACTGTTCCGTTTCTCCATCCTAGCCGTACCGTGCCCAGCTCAGCCCACAGAGCTGATAGAAGTTTGAGGGGGGACTGGGAAAATGAAAAGTACTAGGTTGTTTGATACTGTTACCTAATTGATCGTTTCTTCTCCATTTCACTATATTGCTGCCTGTGGAACCCTGTTTTCGCTTCACGGCGTTACTTCCGCTAGACACTGCCGATTGTTCGATTGCCGCAGAAGACAAACGCAGCACAATTGATCAGTGCCATTGCTACTCGGGCGAAGTAATGAGCGCATTATGGTCCCTGTTAAGTGATAGTTGAATGATAAATCTTCCCGTCTCTGTCCCGGAAGACTGTTGCCGGTTGCTTGATGTGGTGAGATGGACATGGTCAAGGGCGCAAGGTGGAAATGCTGATGCAAGACAACGTTGGAGAAAGAAAGTGACAATAAGCTGTAAGCATATTGTGTGATAGTCAGCCGGTTAGCTGGACGGGTTTTGCGGCCTGTTGAAACTGCAACCGGTAATGTAGACATTTATCCTAGGGTGATAAGTTGGCGAAATGCAACATCTATGCTGGAAGGGATTTGATGAATGGAGCAGTGTTGCTTGTGCTCACTGACTCACCTATTAGGGGAAAAAGTAATTTATTGTGATTTGTCTGACAGCACGGTCAAAACACCGTGAGATATGAAGAAGATCTTTGCTTAACGTGTAAAAAAATATATGCAAGGGTTTGTCACTTGTGTGGCCGTTGATGTCTTTTGAACGTTAATATTAACTTTAATAGAATGCTCAATAACCGCATAAGAATGTATTTTCTCGTGATATATATAACTACCATATAGATATATACCACATAACTAGGTGAACAGTTGCCAGCCCATTCATGTTGAACAAACTGCGATTATCGATACGACCAGTCATTGAGACAGCAAATCATGTTCACCCATGTTGCAATTGTCGCCCATTCTTCGTCGTCGTTGTTGATGTTCGGTGTGAATGAAGTACTAACAGAGAGCACATAAATGGTTAAGGAGCCTAAACAAGTCTATACTACCGATTGCGAATCCCGATCGCTTGGGCGTTGGGAAAACGAACGACACCGGCACCGGGTTGATAGTGTTGCCATTGCTAACCAAGGTAGTTTCACTAATGAAATCAATAAAATATTTTAGTTGATTATCACGACACCCGACCAGCAAGCCAACGGCTTTGCGTCGTGCGGTGCCAGGCTTCGGTTTGCCAGCCCTGGGAACCAAGCTCATGCTGCCTGGCTGCTCAAATCTGCTGCTCCCCAAAGACCTCAAAGGTCCGACCGGTGAGTTCAACTCTCCCAAAATGGACCTAGCCGTACATGCCGTTGGACCTCGTGGTGACCGTGGCCCTGGCAGTGAATGTGGCGAAGCGAATCCCACCATGCTGGCCGTACAAGAGGGCGCCGATATATTTTCTTTATCAGTTACTCACACGGGCCAAATGTTGCCGTTGGGCGGTACGAAATGGCACAGCTGGCCGAGCTTCATGGAGTCGATTTCGCCGTACCCCTTGCAACAATGTATGCGAGGGACGACTGTGCTGATCGTGTAGCCCACCCTGATCTGCCCTTGCGCGGATTAGACAGTGTTTTGAGCAGCCCGATTGAGCGTTGCCATAAAACCGATCGATTAATCGTTCCTTTGTAGGGGGTTGGCTCGTATGTAGCATTAAGATAACGATTCGGAGGAGGCACACGACATCGGGCATGCGCTGGTGAGAATCGAAACTTGATTTGATTATTTTTACTGCACATTTAAATCTTATTTCAATTCTCACTAAACAGTAACGTTTTCGTTAGTTAGAAAGTTAGATACAAAAGCAATCTTTTTCTGTCTCTACTATGAGTAAATAAAGTAAAAACAATAGTTCCGCATCGTTCCCAACCATTATACTTACCGTTATTGAAATCATCCCTTGTTCCTTCGTTCGATGATATGTCATGTGCTAGCAGCGTTTCCACACTGCCATGACCGTGAGCAACGGACGGTTTCGTGCAGACAACAATCAATAGCACCACACAGAGCCAAACTCTATCGTGGTGCATCGTGGAGCGCAGTTGGCCGGAGTCTATCGTGGAATCTATGCGCAAGAGAGTGTAGAAAATAAACATATGTTAGTCTTAATGGAAAACGGCGCCACATCAAGATCTTAGGCGTGCGAAGTGACCGTATCGATAATGGCGTCCTCGATTTCAATATCTCTTTGGGGGCAGACGACACAGTTTCTGCCATCACATCTTTATCACTCGCGTCGTTGAGTGTGAGCGTTTTCGTGGATGATCTTTTAGGGGGTAGATTATGATCTTTTACCGTGATATCATTGTTACTCATTACGAAATCGTAACAGCAGCATCAAAGCATTAGGATTACAAAAACCCTGTGCTCAATTATTAAAAGCAACTCTTTACAAATGTCTTCTAGTAGTGCGTTGTAATGGAAATCATGTTGTGAAAATACATAATGGTAGTAGTATACGTATATTGCAACGGAAAGTTTCCCTATTGGACTCTGATATGGCAGGGAGGGTGGAAAAAAAAATGAAACACTTTACACATGCAAGCAAACATTAATCAATATTACGTAAAGCTGATCTTCTCGCTACTTCAGGTGGATATGCTTTGATTGAATCATTCACTCCACACAAAACAGAAGAAACAACCCTTCACACTGCAAATGCCTATATGAGGAACCTACTTAAGTGGCAGCTGCTGCTTCCTCTTCCATCTCACCTGTTTGGTGCTTTTGGTTTTGATTTTTTGTGCTATTTTTTCCTTCTCCCCATCCTAACTCATAATTCAATGAAAGTAAAAGTTTCACACGTGCGCAAATAACTGATGGTTTTGCAGCAGTCTGGTTCGAAGTTATATGTGTGTGTGTGTATGTGAAGGTGGTCCAATAATGGATCCTAACGTGCAGTGCAAATTCGTTCCATGCTGATTAGAGTTAATCGCTTCTGTTAGGGCTTCCTTGCAGCAGCACATAGTGGATAGTGGGAGAAAGAGTTTTCCTCGATTACTGCGGGTGGCCCAACCCAACCATGCCGGAAGCATTGTGCAGGTCAAAAAGATGATTAATAGAGTTCGATACAAGCTTCTGGTGTGTGTTTTTGTGTGCCTGCACGGAAAAGGTAGGAAACATACTTTTACACAAATGATACAAACTTTAAAGAGCCCTAAATTGCACTTGTAATATGTTACACGTGGCCGTGGGCATCATTCGATAACTGAAAAGCCCACCAACAAGGGGCATGCAAAATCAAATGGACGGGTATCGGTTTATCCCACGTGCGTAGTGGTAGTTGAAACGATTGCTCTAATGAGTTGGTTACGTTAGTTACGGGAGGTTTTGTGCCTCGCTCCGTTGTTTTCCACTTGGTGAGATTGATGATACTCGTTTGTTTGAAAAACATAGCGGAAGTATCTGTGATCACTATTGATGTATTAAATGAGCCCGTATTGAATGATGCTTGTTTTGTTTTCGATGATTTCACAGTGTAAGCTGGTTAAGTAGTTCTTCGTAATTTCATAAGATGCTTGTGCATGTAATCGTGTATCACATCATACAACTTAATAGTAGCATTTTAAAACCCAAGATTGGGACATTTTGGGAATTAAATATTCTAGCTTCTTGTACACCTTTTCTGAGGGTTTTTTCTTTACTTGACTTTAAATTATCAAGTTTTTGTTGGCTAAATCATACTGTTCAACTACGTCCCTCACACGGCAGTAACACACTGGCCGAGTGAGGAAGTCACGAATCCGTGGACAAATAAACTTCACATCACCGAACGAAAACGAAACGAAGAAAAAAAAAGAATGGTAAAATGAGAAACGATTCAAACGAAGTAAAAAACAAACTAGTGGAGCTCATGTTAAACCCTATTTAGGGATATATGCAAAAGCCAGAATGAAACCTTGCCGGCAACGGGGGAGGCACACGGTTGACGAAAGTGAGAAGGAAAAGTGCAAGCGAGAGAGCAAGGAAAAAAAACTATCACTGCATTAAAAGTCACTTTGAACTTGACCGAAATCAATATTTTCTCAAACCCACTTTCGTCAACCGTTGTCGAAGGGTTTTTTTGAGCTGTGTGCCGTCGTGGTTGCCGTTGTTGTCGACGTAGCGAGGGCGCTTTACGATCGTTTCCGAATTGTAGATCGATTCCTGACAAGCACACATACACGGCTCTCAGAGGGTCGAGAGCGAAACGTAAAAAGCATAAACTGAACAACCACTCGGGCACGCGGGGAAGGGCCCGAGCATAAACACGTGTGTGTTGTAAACTGTCCTGCAGGAAAACACGATCTCTTATGAACGAAGCACACGATTTTTTAAGCAAACGAAAAATAGAGCGCCGGCTTTACTTTTTCTTCACTGGTCGTAAGGTTTGTTTGTTTTTTTTCTTGGGTTTTTTGGGGGGTGTGGGTTGTGAGAAGCTAGATATATGCTCGCATTGGCACACCTTTGCCTTTTTGAAGGGCAATACACAGGAGAAGAAGTGTCATTCTTCGTCCATCACCACAGCCTCACCATTTCACCACACTCCGCGATTTCACTTCTACGCCTTCCCTCTTTCTGATTTTCCTTTTGAATAAAAATGTCTTCATTGCCTGCTACGGCTCTTCACTGCCCTTCTGACGTTGCGTCACAGATTCTCGATGCGGCAAGGCGATAAAAGGCGCGCTGTCGTTTGTTTTACACGCAGGGTATATCAGTTCCTTGCGCGGTAAACGCATCACAGTTCTCATTCACTTATGCACACCGCATTGCATCGCGCTCAATCAGAGAATGTAATTAATACATCAATAACCATCTGCGCTTCTCTGTTGACAACCATTTTTATGTTTTCCTGCGTTGTTTTTTTTTAGTTCTCCAATCCGTTCTCCCGGTATACAAGGAGTTCCTGGAATCAATTTGAAGGCTTGATCTGAGAGCAGGCTTTAAACTGCAAACCGGATTGAACCTTTTGTGCGAGAAAAATCACCTGGAGCGGCGGTGCCTTATAGGCTGGGCCGGTTTGTCTTTTAGCGGTAGCGGTTCAGCTTTTAGCCGAGATACTGACGTGAAACCTTTTTTTGTGCTCTGGCTGTGGTACTTATTTTCATTTTCGCTGGCCCATAAAGAATGAACTTTGTCGATTGAATTTGGGGGTGGGCTTTTTAGCTTAAACTCGTACGCACCTGGTCGATCAATGAATAGTGATCGATTTCTCAAGCTTAACATTTTGTAGTACTGTTCGTTTGTCTAGTTTTTATATTCTATAAGTTCTTTTTGAAACCATTACAAAAAAAAAAAATATAAGTTAACTTTAAACTAATTGAAAACTTTAGTTGGTTGAATTTAAGAACTTTTTTAAGAATCACATAATGTTTTTTAAAGTCAATGAAAATCACCAATCACAAATGACACATCAAAGCCACTGCTTTCTGTTTGAGTATGAACACGCTAGAGCGTAAGAAAGTGTTTTCCAAATTTAAAGAAAACCAAAATGTTTTTTTCCCTTCCTATCGGAGCACAACACTGATCATTTTCATCTGAACCACCACAAATTATCACTGAAATCAAACCAACGACGCCCATCTTATACACCAGCACGATTAGCAGCACTATTCAATAAAACCAACCTATATTTGTTTTATATTTCTGGTTTCCAACAGTGCACACAAAAATACGGCAGCAGAAAAAGAAACAGTGCTACAATACCAAGGAGAAAAACTTCACAACAAATCACAATATCGCACAGCAGTTGAGGAAAAAGCACACCAACTTATACGCACGGCCACCGCAAGATTTCGCGCGAGACACACTCTTCGTTTTGCGCGCCGTTTTTCGCGAACGAAAGGAAAATTTCTGCTTGCGTATTGTTATGCTGTTGCCGATCGAATGATCGCTTGATTTGAAAATGAATTAAATTTTAAATCATGATCATCATCGTCGCCTTCGTCTTCGTTGCTGTGGTCGTTGATGGTGAGCTGTGTATTTTGTCCCCCTCTCTTGGGGGGTGGTTGGGCCCGATGCCTGCTATGTGCGTTTGGGTGTCGCAGCCATTCTTCTCTTTCACGCTGCTAGGAAGGTGTACTTCAGCTGGTACTAGGGGCGATCTGCTGTGACTGCGGTCCTATGTCGTTTTCATTTTCTTTCGTGCTCTCGTGGCTTGATTAGTTTGTGGAAGTTAAATGGGGCAATTTTTCTGCCTGTGTATTTATATTCTATTCAATTTATCAATTCATTTAATCCATTCTACCTATTAAATACCTTTTTGAACTCGTCGTTGTAACATATGTGTACGTTGTTTAAACAAATTGAAGCCAGCTCAAAAACATTTAAAAATACTTCTTATAATATGTTTTGTATACCATGCTCTAATATACCGCGACCATATAGAATAAGGCTCGTTTTGTCTATTAAGTCTAATGATAGTTGGAGCAATCTTTTTCGATAGCGCTTTTCTCGGTTTGTATTTGGAGTTTTCCAGCAACTTTTCAACCGGCCACTTTGGTTGCTTTCTCTGACTTTGCTTTTCGGTTTTCGCAGTTGCTTTCTTCACTCTCTTTCGCGCGAAGGCTTCTGCAGCTCACCGTAGCTCTCTGTACTGCTGTCATCTTCCATTTGTCTCCAACAACGCAGCGCATGCTTGCGTTTGCTCTCGTTTGCCAACTTCCCCATTTTGAAAGGGTATGGTTGTAACCAGAAACGCGGGTCAGGGCGGGTTTGTTTCTTTTATGGCCGTTTTTGCTTAGGCCCGGCGGTGGGGTGGAGTTTCCCGGCTTCTTTTGTCGTTGTCGCCTAGTTGTGTTTGAGGTTTCTATCTCCTATATCTCGGCCCCTATCTCCCGTGGTTGGGCCATGTTATTGTAATCGGTGCACTGCCGGTCGTTGTTTTGTTGTGCGATGATTGTTTCACTGTACTGTCTGCACCACCCCTCTGTTGGAAATCGTATTATTCGCAATTTTTCTAACCTCCGAGCGAGGGATGTATTTACAAAAAAGGGAGTAAAACTTACAGCAATGTACATCGAGCAACAAACCGTGCGTGTGTGTCCCGTCTTCAAAACCCCGATCGGCTCACGACGATGGGTCATGGTGGGTACGCGAAACACACGATCAGGTTCGCGAAAATGTTGACGGCTTGCTTGCTTGCTTGCTTGCTTGGTACATCGTGCGTACATCAAGGGGTTGAAGTATGTTGTGGGTGATGAACAATCACGCGTGATCGTTTATCGAAAGCTGTCGGTGCGAACGCCTTGTTTCGCCTTGGCGATGATTCCCACCGCTTAAACAATCTTCTTCAGTAACCACACACATAGACATACACACACACACAAAACATATAGAGTCTCAATTTACGTGTGTGTTTACTTCATGTTTCGTGTTCCATGGGCCCCATAACCTTACGGATTGAATCTGTGCCGAAAGGGGCTCGATCACAGTTCAATCGCGCTAGTTAACCTTTACCTGGAGCCCCGGTAACCTGGAGTGCTTTGAAAGCAGTGTCACGATCGGTCGGAAGTGGTGCCAGCTATGATGGTAGTGGCGGAGCACTGGCGAATTGGGTGTATACATTTAGCACAACATTTAAAGTGTGTGAGCCGCTTTCTTAACGTTGATACTGATTTCCGTTTTTTTATGATAGGTACAATTTTGGGCAATACTAATAAAGAATGACAATGACGTGAGGAGAATAATTGGTTATTTTAAACATTGATTTAAGGATGTAGGTTGAATTTTTTTTAAATTCGTTCTGGAGATATTTCAATACTATTTCAATAATTTGAATACTATTCAAGTGTTAAATGAACCAAGTAATGTTCGATTTGAGTTAAATGTGCAGAGCAAACAAGTGTGGCTCTCGATTACCTCATTAATATATCTTTCCCTGCATTCGTACCTGATCGGAGTGGTGCTTTCCCATCATTCATTATCAATTTTAATTTGCATTTAGCTAATGTGGTATGTGCTACGCGGAGGTTCCTCTCGAGAAAAAAAGAAAATCGTCTACTCAATCGTGATCCTCCATGCAGTTTCGATGGATATCTCCATGGGTAGGAATCGTAACATCTCACATATTTACACTGCACTTGCAGCCAGCTTATGATGATCCGGAATCAGTACGCTACAACAACTTACGAAACTGCTTGCTTGTATAATGGTTGTGCTCACGCGCCTTCATATCGCTCGGTTTTATTTGACGTCCCACGAGCATTATTACGTGCCCGGTATGCAAATTTTACATCGTTTCTGGTGCGTGTGTCTATGGTTGATGTCAACTGTAGTACAACAATAGTATGCACCAATCCATACGGCTATAAACTTATTGCAATGAATCGAAAGCTTAGCGCTATAATATTACCGACAACACCGTTGACAGACCCCAATGGCATTTGATTAACCACGCGCGACAGAAGAGTCTCCCTCGATGGCCGGTCCGGCTGGAACCTTTAAAACCTTATAGAAAGGGAAACCCGGTACGTGAAACAATGCACCATTTTCAGTCAGCGGATAAGCAAACATCCTTTCTGGGCCACAGCATGCTGGGGCGCACAAACAACACGAAGGAAACATTTTTGCATAAATCTATGAAAGTTCAAACACAGGTGACCGTTTCGCACGCGGCACAAAGCGTTAGTGGCTGAGTAGGTGAAATAGATTCCAACGATCACTTTCCTTTAGTCCCGTGTGGTCATCGGCCTCCCCAAACGAATGTGAAGAAGAGTCCTGGCTCAATCACAAAACTCTTTTGGATGCACCCAACCGTTGGGACAGATAACATTATGCACAGCACATGTGTTGCGACCGACCGTTTACCGGGGCAGAGACATTTGCATATATCGCGCCCGGGCACCTTCATCAAAACCGGTGTAGAATGCCGATCACGTAATGGAGTGAAAAAGTGACGCTTTCTACCGGTCTCGTAAACGGGCCGAGAAGCGGCACACCAACGGTTGGCCAAAATGTTTAGCCAGGCCAGATTTTTAGTTCATGTCGCATCAAGAGGCTACTGCAAACTTTTTGCCTATTTCTGAGAGCAATGGCTTGAAGTAGGATCGAGTTTCAAAGATTCAACATAGGTGGGAGTTTTGTTTATTGCTGAGGAACTAGCACGCGACTGGTCAAGTAATCTAGATCGAGAATGTCAGATGACCTAATGCCATGTGGGTTGAGTTGCATCAGTAATTTTTTTGATGCAGGTTAGGTCAACAAACTAGTTCAAATGGGAATTTATTTCATAGCAATCGTTTAACGTATATGCTCTTATTAAATTTGGGGTTTGGTGTCTCAAAGTTGATCAAAGATCAAGAACTACTATATTTCATCATTACAGTCTTACTCTAATAATTCCATTTTATCAAACTTTACTCCCTAATGGTTCTCGAGTATTCCCTACAGCACTAGCCATGGTGTGTTAATTCACCTCCTTATAATACTTACCAAATTAATTTTAAGCATGAGTCATTTTATCATCGGCTACACGATTTACGTGCCAAGTACACTAAACGAATTGTACTTTTTTTATTTGTGGAATGAGAGCTCTGTTGATGTGTTGTTTCTTCTTTTTTTTTTCATAAAAATACTACTTTCTAACAGCTAGAGTTTTAATTTAAAACATTACACACACACAAACAAAAAAGAATTAAAATCACAATTCCAACATTCTGCTTGGAGCATGGTCGGATAGACTTCAGAAGAAGTAATAGTAGTTGTTGTGGTAGCTGTGGAAGTACTAGCAGCAGCAGTCGCGCGATAAACGGTTCCGAGCGCGATATCGGCCCAAAAATCAGGGCTCGTCTATTCGGTCAAATCTCACTGCCACTGCCACAATCTCTAATGCCGATGTGTTATGATGGCGTGATCTGACGTGTGAACAGCAGATTTTGTGGAATTAAGCTGTCGCATTTCGTTTAAGCCTGGTCCTGTTTATTACGAGCACAATTAGTCTCAGTCGCAGCAACGGCATTATACGAGCACTGCCTTCACACCACTGATCGGAGGCATCTCCTTCACCGTACGACGGAACTCCTCCAGCTCACAGCAAAGTACGTACCCGGCTCGAGAATCCTGCCACGCATCGTTTTCGTGCAGCTTCTTTAGCCATGAGATCTGTTCGCACAGGCTCGTACAGAAGCTTCTTCGCTCACGCTCCTGCTCGGTCTGTGGCGCTTTGCCAAAGACGGCGAATGCAACTGCCCGCTCCTGCGAACGGACCACCGTCCAGTGTAGCTTCGGTACCGGGAAGCGGTTCTCACGCACCAGATACACCTCCGCACTCTGGTTGTGCTTGTCGTGGAGCGTCATGACGCCGTGCGCTCCGGTGAAGATTTCAACTTCGGACACCTCGAGATCGCGTATGTCCTGCACCAACCGGTCCAGGTTGAGCAGCTGTTCGCGATCCTTCACGATTTGATAGTTCCAGGCCATCTTTAATACTGAAAGATACTGTCGGTGGGTAAGGAGCGCTTCGTTGATGTACCGGCGGGACTCGATTTTGGGGGCATTTTTTGGACCAAAGACGGGTCGGAAGCGTTCGGCCTGATCGTTGATGTTGAGCGCTTTGCTAAGGTCCACCTTGTAACGTTGCGTCGGATGATAGCCGTGGAAGTAAGTCACGTTGTCCTTTACTTTGAGTGCCAGCTGCTCGATGCTGTTAGTGCCGGACTTTACCTTCGTGTGGATGAAATGGGTCCGGCCTACCTTCACGTCGTAGCATGCCTCACCGAGAATGTACGATTTGTTGGTGACTGGATTGGTGAAGCCGTACTCGATTGAGCGTAACGTGGCCGGACAGCCACGCACCGAGACAATGATCTCCTCAATAGGGCGCTCCTTGCATGATAACGCTGACACAAAGTTCTTGTCTGCACCATTTACCACTGAAGGAGGAAAAATTTCGTCATTATACAGTATCAACGGGGCCTTAAGAATGTCTTCCACTTACCGAACGTTTTATCTTTCTTACACCGAGCCCACAGCACCTTCTCGGAAGAAAACTCGCGAAAGTAGTTGGGAGAGCAGGAAAGCACAACCTCGTCACCGGTGGCCAGTGTAATGTCTTCTACATCGTGACTATCGTTTTCTGGTGCAACCAAGACACCATTCTGTGTGAAAATCAGCGGCGATGAGTAGGACCAATCCGGCTTCAGGGGCACAACGCAGTTACGTTCCACGGCTGTAATGAGAAATTGTCGGAATAGAACTGATATTGCGCTTTAAAATACTGCCTGCGTTCATCGATCACACGAGAACAAATAAGAGTGAAAGATGCATCCTGGAATATCGAATACAAACAGCTTAAAAAACTGTTCGCAAGTGTAAAATAATGTGAAACATTTGGTGAGGAGCAGTGAAACATCGAACATTTCTCCACTATGCAAAGCAATGTGGGAGAATTTGTTGTTTGTTTGTTGGGTATTTTGCTCGTCGCTGGAAATGTCCGGTAAAACACAAACAAAATATTTCCTCTGCCAGGGGGGAAAACGTGCAGTACGCCCTGTTTACATTCCCCTTCCCGGCCGCTTCTGCGGTGGATGTGTTGGTGCAGCCAAACATACTTCAAATGGCGATAGCAGATCGCATCAGGATCGAAGGTCAGCGGGCGTGTAAATATCGATCGGTTTAGTGTCAGTAAAAGGTAGTCGAGAGCTGCTGCTTGAGTAATGACTCTAAATAGCTTGCAACCCACCAGTGTGTGAAGGTGTTTGCGTCAAGATGTTATCACAGCGTACGGTTTCGCGATTTCGCGTAGACAAAGTGGAGCTCGTAAATGGTGTAACGAAGAAGACAAGTACCCGGGGATGTTGTCGTGCGGTAGCAGAGCATGAATTGAAGGGGAAAAATTGGCGTACTATTTTGTTGCCGTGGTCTCTACCTCTAGTGTATGTGGTATAAACCCCCTGTAATAAAGGGGTTCATCTGGAAGCCCCCATGATGGATGAAATTTGTAATGTACATCAATAGCTTAGTATTTCACAAGCGAGCTCGAATTATGATGTGTGATCGCATAGACCCTCCTGAGAGTAGTGTGATTGTCCATGTAGGAGAGCACTTTAAAAAATGGCCACTAATTGACGGCATGGTTTGCCCCCGCGCGCGCTATCACGTACACCACTCATCGCGTGTCCATCACACATACCTCTATCATCATCACCATCATCTTCATCATTGCCTTGCGATGGGCAACACTTTTCTTTTCTTTGTTATGTTTAAACATTTCAATTGCGATTTTACATAAATTGTTTTTCATTTGACCTTAGTGTGGTCGCTTCTGGTTCTCGTCAACGTCGCTCCCAGCGATGACGATGACTGGATGCTGCCATGTATAAGGTTCACACACAGTTACACGCATGCGGCAACAAAAATGGTACGCGATACTTTGTCGCTTGGTAAAGGGATTCGGGAAGACGGGGCTGACAGCATGATCGTCACCGATTTCGTCACTGCCCTTTCGGATCAAGCGGATCGAGCTGCGTACCTCCAGAGACGTAGAGGCGCGTGGACGCTTTTATTTGATTATTTCGCGGCCCGTTGTCCGTTCTTCCCAGCAAATCATCTCGCACACTCACGCTCTCACATAGCAACCAGCTGTTTCGAAAACGTGGTGCTGCCGAACCGTGTTTGCTACGCTGAGAATGGTTCCGCCGTGTTGTGTCTAGTAGGCACTGGCAAGGACGTCCTGGAACGAAGTACTCTCGGTACGGGTTTGGATTCCCCCGCACAGAGAGAACGCGAATGTTTACGGTGGAAGGCGAAGCTGTGCTTAAGGCACGCACGTGTACTGATTGATCTTGACGGGTCGAGTCGAAGATGTTTTACTTTGGGTTCTACCAACACAAAAGGGATGAACGAATACGGAAAGCGACTGCACATCGCATCGTACCGACTAATCGGACCACATTGGCAAGCGGCAACAAGCAGAAGCAAATGGCGTTGCAGCTGTGGTGGGTGTTTTTGCAGTAAAATTGCTCAGCATCATGCCGTACATGCAGAAGTGGTAATGCGCAATTGGATAAATGGATGCTTGCGCTTGTTGCATTTCCTGAACTACTCCGGACGGGTAATGGGGCCCCAAGCGACACACAGCCGACGTTGCGATCAGATTCGTGACGTCTGCCTCTGTATGACATTCGGCCCGAGCGGTGCGACAAATATTCTGGAACACACCCACTTTTCGTGGGTGGGTATTGTGACCCATGTATAGCGTAAGTGAAAAAAGAAATACGAGTAAAGCGACAGTAGAACCGTACCATTTCCGGCCACACGATGGCGCGCTATTTGCAGTGCCAGCAGCAGTAGCAACACTATCAGCCTGTGCATAATGGGACGATTTTGGAGGGGCGTATTGGGATCACTGGTCACTGTCGCTGGAAACCAGTAGCGCGCTGAATTCCGATTGCTCAAATCCCGCTTCACTGTCACTGATTGCGGCTAGTTTTGTTGCCGCTTCCTGTCGGCTGTCACTCGCACACGCGATCACCTGGAACACGGGGGTCTTAGTCGCACACAGTAGACCCACACGCTAGCGAACATCCGTTCTGACAAGCAACCCCCAACAACGCGCGAAACAATCACGGACACTGATCGAAGTGTGTAGCGAGTAGCGCGGAGAAGCTTCGCGGTATTTAATCGGTTCACTGATCCCCTGGAAGCGTGGCGAAGAATTGGGCACGGCACGGACCTTGATACGGGGGCAACACAATCTTGCACTTCAGTGTTTTTTTTTTGTGTTGTTTTATTCACAGCACAGCCACTTCTGACGCACAGCACAGCCAAGACAGGATCGTTCTCCGTAGCAAATCGCCTCCAATCGCTCGTACGAAATATCAGACTGCAACTAAATTGCCAGATGTCGGTTGATCAGAATTTATACAGCTTGCGCTGGTGTAAGTGTACTGCCGGTGCCCTGGGCAGCATCACCCGTCGACGGCTGAGCGACGGGAATCCGTCAGCAGCAGGGTACAGCAGGGCGCAGTGCTCTAACGGAGCGGACGGTGCATATATGAATGATGATCATTGCGATCGCAGCTCCGCTAGTAGTGGTCCAAAGGGATGCCGGTACAGTCTGTGCGAAAGGCCGAACCCGATCGCAGTTCTGAAAGACACGATCTGGCCAGAGAGAGCGAGCGAGAGAGCAAGAGAGAGATAGTAGAAAGAGTGAGAGACAACCCCGGTAACTGAGCACACAAGTCTGATTTGCAAGAATACAAAAAGAGATCCTGAATCCGTGGATGGGTGAACTACTATCGGTGGGCGATCTCTCAAAGGTTTATGCTATTAGAGAACTGTACAATGAGCGATGACCACTATCCAAAGTATTGATAGAATTCTCGTACCAAAACACCCACTCCTCATGTTGCAAGCTCGTTGGTGCTCCAATTGTAGTGCTCTTGGCAATGAACCTACTTACACATTGCACTGCACGAATGAGTAGGAACTCATGCGATCTTTTACTGATAGCGCGTCCGCGAGAGAAGACTCTCAGGGAGAGCATATTGGGCGCCTAATAGAGCTATTCGCGCCATTTACTGACAAGAGGCTGGATTGCGGCATCACCATCAATCATAATTTCTACACCACATCATCGAGCTGTTGAATTGCTTCGTCCAAAAGAAAGGTAAAGGAACTTTGATACATACGCATCGAGATGGATATCTAGTTATTAAACTGGTTTATGTGTAAGTTATTAGAGGTTTATTTTCGATTGCCTGAAAAGAACCAACAAGGACTACCAATATTCACATACCTCAAATGGCGCATGTTATCAGCACTGCTAGCTGATAACTCTGTTTTGGAGTACGTTGACCATGAATGTTTCGAAGCCAGGTAGATCTAGGATTGGTAGTAAATTCCTGAAAGCAGTTGGACTATTATCTCTGAAACGTGGCATCATGTCTGACACAACCGGAACAGGGTGCCATAGGTGTTGAAGCTGCTGTAGGAAGTAAAGTGCAAAAAGGCAAATGCGAGAATTATAAACAACCGCTTTCAGAGATAAGATTTCGCCTCTATGGTAGAAGGTGGCAATCGAAACTCCCGGCTAGAAATCGTACTTGTCCTGTGCTGTGCTGACCCATTTGGTTGGGCATAATCGTAAATCATCAGTGATGGTTTTTGCGAAAAACGCATCGGACTAGGAAGCTTTCTTGGGAAGGTTAATTTCTGTAGCTCTGGCGACTCATACTGGAGCGGTTGTTTGTCTCTTGGTGGGATTATTCATGTTTTTCGTTCTCAGGCAATGCAAAACGTGTCATCTGCATTTCTAAACGAACCGTGCGGACCTTGAAGTTTGACTTGTAAATTACAACAATCGAAAGTTCTGGGCACGATTTTGTTTTCAGGATTTATTCAGAGTTTTCAAAACTTCAATACATGCAAGAATTGAATGCAGTTGGAGATCGACATGTGATATGCGATCACTTCCGGTAAAGAATAATGGAACTTGTCAAATGTGTTTACGTCGACCAATTGGAAAGTTCATCTATTTAAAGCTCGATTACACTCACAATTGCATGAATTGGTGATACCTTATCGGAAGCAATGAATGTTTGGAATGAATTTCCCTCGTGACTAGTTCTTATAGATTCCACTGTTAGCAACGCATCCTTTCCGCACGTCTAGCAGACGTCTCCCTCCCTCTCCTCTCCTCATTCATCGTACAGTTGCGTAACGAATGGCGTTTAATTTGAAAACGACACAAACTCCTTCTACCATGTCCACTTTCTCTTTCGCATTTTCTGTGTTGGGGTTGGATGGCATATGCTTATGAATTACCGGCACGTCGTCGAAGAACTTTAATATACTTCCAGAGCGATCAGTTCCGGAAGCGCGTGTGCGTTACCCTCGAGTCGGCCTACTGTGTGAGGCACGTAAGCCGGTGACAGTGATGATGCGTATTGCGCATATCACACGTTGCTGTGCGCTTGTTTGGTGCGTCGGTATCGCCATGCCGCGTTGAGAAAGGCTCTTGTCATTTGCCATTAGTGTCAAGTCGAGTTATTTCTTCACTTTCATCACACAGCCACTCGCGCCTGAATAAAGCCGATTTGCGCATCGATCGCGCATAGCTCCTCACGTGCCGACGACACTGTCGTCCGAAACGGCACTGATTGTTGCTATTGGACAACCCCTCCTTTTCGGACTAGGCAGGGATGGAGCTGCCTTCCACTAGTATAAATGCCGAAGTACAATTTCTCCAAGTGGTTAAAAAGTAAGGGACGAGCGCTTACTCATACGTTCACGCGGATGTGCAGAAATAGACGGAAAAATGAACGTTGTTGCCGCCGTCACCAGTTGTACAGCGTAGCGTCGGTACCGTCAGGTCAATCAAACGAATGCAAACCGATTAGCAGCTTGTTGGCTGGCTGTGTATCGTTGGTTCGGTCCCGCTGCTCGTTTTGGAGCAATCACCAATTCTAATCATCTATTCCAATCTAATTTGGCGCACGATAAATTCTATTTTGGGTGCTATTTTGAATGATAGCTTTCGGTTTGACAGCGCACAAGAATTGATGAAATTTTAGCACTTCGTACGAAGTAGTGAGCGATGAGTGGTGCTGAACATTATGTTAGTTCCTGTATATTTTCCTGTCCAGTATAAAGTCTAGATCCAGTCTAGGGGAAACGTTTACATATGCTGTTTGTTCGTTGAAGAATTTTTCCACAAATTGAAAATTTGGTTGTATGTTATCATGTGCTCAGAATTTTCGGTTGGATAGTGGATAGTTGGATAGAATAATAATGAATTACTGCATGTCAACGAACTACCGTAAAGAAAGCAGATCACGATGAAAGCTTACAAGCAATTGATTTAGTCGTTTCCACCCTAAGATCATACATATTTCCTAAGGGACTGGCTAACGGAAGCTCTTTCAAAATATTCAACGAAATCGTCTTTAAGGGGACACGCTTCGAACTAATTCATTGTCCAGAGAAGAAGATTCTGACATTATGGAGTGCGTTAAAAAAAGATCAGGAAAAAAATATCACCGTTTTTGCATTGGTCGTCCTCCTCGCCAACATCCCATGAATGAATGCAAGACTCTGCTTTTCAACCCCGTCTCCCAGGGCCAAAACCAGGATTGAACCGCATCACACCGGTTCGAATCGCTGCTCCGATTGGTGGAGTGGTGCGTCGTTGATCGATTGAACTCCAGAAAAGACGTGGCAAACAACGGAAAGAGAGAAAAAGGGTTACAGAACCTGGAGCTATTTCTGGTAGTTCGCGCAAAATGACTCCCACGGGTAACACTATGTTAGTGTTGGAGAAGGGTTTGCTCGTGGCATGTCGAATTGTTAGTATATAATTGAAGCAGCACTGCCACACACCCCAGCACTGTATTGATGGTCAAAGTGGATGTGGCGAAGTATCACGTGTACCCAGTTTGTATTGGCCAATTGAAGATGAGTTAAATTCTGCTTAATTTAATAGACGCGTCACATTGCCAGCTCACAGATGTGTGTTGGCCGCTTGACTGACAGAGGCGGAGCGTCTTATCGCCGACACTAACTCATACTGGATCATTTGCTCTATGGGAGCTAAATTCGTTCCTGGGTGTCTGTTTTCGATTTGTTTTGGCAACTGATTTGAGGTGATTCACATCGGTCGTGTAAAGAAGACAATTATGCTATCAGTTCAACCAATCGCGGAAGGAAGGCGACTTGAAGGAGAATATTTAGGTTTCTATGGAAACGAGGTTTTAAGGTTTCCTGGGCGGTGTGTGGTAAATATGATGCAATCTTAAATCATTTCCTTTTGGCTGGTTTTCTGGCATTGAAAGCATGTTTTGATGTTTCGATTTCCTAAACATTTATTTACATCCTACATTTTTTCCATGAACAACTTTTGAAAATGAAATTACAGTACTTCTAAAAAAGACTATTCCAATTTATTTTTCCACGCCCAGTGGAAAATGTGAATGTGGAGATGGTGTAAATTAATTGCACACATCAAACATCCAAATAGGGTCGCATGTGCTAAACGACGACTTTCAACGACGTAGCACATGTGTACGTGAGCCTCATAGAAGTTATTGACCGAATGCTGCTCCTCGCCACCCGTCAAACCCTAACTATTCGCGCGTGATCTACACTGTCGCATCATATTGCACAGCTAGCTACGTATTAAAACCAGATGGTGTGGGGTTGGTTGTGCATGCAGCCCATTATGGATGCAGCTGACCGACTCCCGGTTCGTGGCCTCTACAAACCCCTCGATACAGTTCTTGGAATTTGGAAAAGTGGGTGTTTTCCCGCCTGACACCACCGGCCTAGGATACCTTACGTAAAATTGTGTCCACCAACGGTAGAGGCACACACATGATCTAAGCGAAAAGTTAACCGGCTTCTCCATCTATGGACTACCATCACGGTTTGCCGGTGATAACTTCAGCAGTAGTGTTCCCCGATGTGTGTGTTGGAAGATTGCACTTTTTTCTATTTCCCAGTTTTTTCTCGATCTTTCTCCTTTGCTCCTCTCCAAACCGTCGAATACACATGGATGTGTCGGTACGCTATGGGACCTTGCGAGTAGTCCGTCATCCCTCGGGGGTGTAACCGACGAGTAGTTGGACCTGGTGGTTCGATCGATCGATGACAGATTGATGAATAGACCGCACCGATAAGGCAGTGATGTCACTCTCTTAAAGGGAACATGGCGTGAAAATTTCGCTTTCATTCTCTCACCATTTCGCTCAAACAAACGATCACACTCGCTTCGAGTGGGTGAATTTTAAAAGCAGGAGGGAAAAGCAATCATAAAAACTGAAAGTTGCACCTGGCTTCTTGCATTCGATTGATCTCCATCCGAATCTCGTACCTTCGTCGACGTCCACCTTCGCCCAATTGTTTCTAATGGTGCTGAACACTACTTTTAATAACTGCTTCGTAATGTGGCACGCAAATGTCATATGCGCGTGTGAGTGCGTTCAAATGAGCAATTTTTAAAGATTTAAAATAAGATCAAAACAAAAACAAGTTTACGGTATTTTTGATGGTGTGATACAAAATAAAAAGAGCTACATATATTAAATAATGGAGCAAACTCAGAGCTGTCATTTCAAAGAGGATGGCTCTTACGCTCCTTACACAACACTACCCGTAACCGATGTAAGCACTGTCGTGGTCATCATTTCAGTACCCTTCCAAATAAAGGAGATGATCTTTTAAAAAAGCTCAACAGAGTAAGCTTCAGATTTGCATATGTTTGCCACAAGGTGATCCCGAGTCAGCTTATTACCTCCCGGACCATTCCCTTTTACAAGGACTGACTGTAGAAAGTCTATAATAGCGTATGTAGTAACAACAGTAAGAAAAAGAAGAACCAAATGTTTCATAGTGAAGCGTTTTCTATAAAAGCATCGTAAACATGTACTTGTATGCTATCTTGTCGCCTGGGCGGACTTTGTTGAAAATTTCATCTAGCGAAATATTTCATTACATGAAACAATAAAATTCAAATTCGATTTAAACGATTTAACGGAAATTTTGTTGTAAAGAATAATAAATTTTCACTATTACTCTCTACCATTCGGACGTTAAATATTTATTATTTTGCTTTCGATGGACAATCAGTCGTTTGATAAAATTGAAATTTTATTTTCCAACTACACATAAGGTTGATTGCAAATATTTACAGCATAGTTAGTGAACTATTACTCATCGTCTTACCAAATACATTTATCAATACAACGCATTGCCCTCGTTACCACAATCGGTACGATAATGCAAGAGTTTAATGTCGTGAAAAATCTTACATAGTTTCTCAATGTAGGTCGTCTTTGTACAGATGATGTTTGAATGTATCGTCCTTTGTCCGTCGATTTTTTTTATGTTATAATTTATGCAAATACAACACTGATTGCCTACAAAAGTCTATCACTCTGACGCAATCGATGCCCTGGCAAGTCGTGAAAGTGCAAACCAAATTTAAATGTTTCCGAGTAGAGCTCAAGTATTTATGTATATATTTAAATATATATACATGTATAGATTTGATAATGCGATATAAGAAATTTTATCTAACCGTTCTAACAGCTAGCAGTTTGTCAATTTGCTGATCATTTATCTTTTTTTTTTTTTTCCATTCTCTGTCGGTCGTTTCGACCAGCGTTCACATTGTACGATGATGTCTCATGTGTTTTATTTTCGTTTATCACAGACATACATTTTAATTCAAATGACCTTTCCTTCAATCAGATACCAGCGCAGAAGATGATGGTTATTGCACTTTTTTCTCCATGCAGCGGCCTTCCAATTCCTAG
>KB701127.1:8048-27417 GCA_000349165.1 Anopheles christyi | reverse complement strand
GTTGCATAAAAAAAACAATAAAAAAGGGGTTTGAGCCAATGGAGTGAAACATCGGTTTAAACCCGGTAACACAAGGTTTCCAGCACGGAGCCCTTTCTCTCTTTCTTCATTTTTATCCGTCTCTCTCTATCATACACACACACACACACACACACACACACACAACATTCACAGTTGCAGCGCAACACCCTTAAGTGTCTGCTCTTCCCGTAAGATGAAGCAATAAATTTCCTTTTTTATACTGTATCGTATCCAAGGTTATTTGGCAAGTGGATAATATTGAGGGAAAAAATGAAGGTGAAAAAAATTGTAATGAAGAAAAAATACCAACAAGATCATGGATACACATTCGCATAAATTGTGCTGCAAAGCGCAGTCCATCGGAAAGTCGATGAAAATAAAAAGTGAAAGAAGTTTGGAAGTTGTCCGGGGATGGATGTTTGTGGTAGATTAATGTGATTGACACAGCTCTCACCGAACGGGAACACGAGTGGTCAGGGCATACCTGCGCGAGGATAAATAAAACGGGTTAAGAGATAAAGAACATGCTTCTTAGTGTCGTTGTACCTTTCTTTTCCGAGGCTGGGATATTTTATTTTTCGTCCCTTATAGCAGTCCCTTCTTTTCCATTATACTCCAGTTTTCAGGGCACAGGTAGTATGCACTGGAGAAATGTAATCGTTGCATGCAACAAATGAACGCACAGCGTATCCTTCTGTTTCATTTTCTCCTTTCTATGGGAATGTTTTCTTTTGTTGTTATTGGTTAAACGGGATACATTTGTTCGGTTATCCAATTGTAACGTCAAAACAATCGATCTTGATTGGCTGATAGAAAGTCAGTACTTAATTAGTAGTTCATTTATCCCGTGTTATAAAGCAATTGAAAAACAGCGCCAATAAATAACAATGTCATATCTGGGTTTTTATGTGCTTTTTGAGGTCGGGTTAGTTTGTTTAAATTAGGTTACAAAATACAAGAATAAAATAATTTGATTTTATCTGCATTTTATAACATTTATAACAATCTTGAAATGATATTAAAAACAACAAACCATTAAAAACAAAGATCAAATGTTTTGTTGAAAATGCAAATGTGTCAATATTGATATTAACTATTTTTCCAGCAGCTTCGAGAGGTTCGAAATTTATCAAATAGCACCAGGCGCCTCCATAGCGAAAGCTACACCCGGACCTGTCAGCACTAAACACTATTCTAAAAAGCCTCCCATAAATCTCATTAGTTTGCATGGCAGAGTTTCTCTGTATAGGTGAATAGATAGTTGTGTGCAATTCGAGAGAAGAAAAAAGCAACACTCGTGATCTATATCCATCGGTGTCACGTGAACATATCGATAAAAAATAAACAACATGGAAACATAACATGCACAATCGATCGACCCGCTGGAGCACCGAATTTAATTGAAATTTATAAAAACGACACGCATCAGTAAACCACCCAATAGGTGTGAGGTATGTGTGTCGGCTTGCTCTTCCCGCACTTCATAAACCCTCTTTTCTCCATTCCTTCAGCATTATAGCAGCTGAAAGGAGATAAATGCTTATCAAACATTTAGAATTAGTTTGAAATCCAGCACCAACAATTTGGGATCGATTTCATAGGTTTATACTGATGGTGTGCCTCATGAGGCGTACCCTTTTAGCACCGTTCCACCTTAGCGCAATACTGCTGCTGCTGCTGCTTTTGCTAGGGATCACTTTCATCCCTCTGGGAAGATACATGGATTTGTGATATTCGAGAAATCTCATTTATAATCACGCGGCGCGTCCTTTATCGCGCGACTGTCATCGCGGCCAACGTCGACAAATGTTTTGTCTGTTTTGATTGATGGGTTTGTGGAGAGACAGTGAATACGACCACTGGTGAACGAACACCTTTTCAATTGATTAGTTTCGAGGAAGCGGTAAAAAGGGAAAATTTGGTAGAACAGCGGTGATAACGAGACAAAAGTTTTGGAGAAGTATTTTTGTAGAAGTAGAAGTTTTGTGTGTAGGTTATGAAAAATATTGATATCTTTTATTTTCTCACCTTTGCGCGTCGTAAAGTAATAGCTTTTTAAATAAAAATCTTTTAGAAAAGGGAAAAATAAATATGTATAAATAATCGACGTACAAATATGCTCATCAATCAAAATTTAAAAACTAAACTATAACACTTACTTAACGTTGCCACAAATTGCATGTTGCATTATTCCCTTGCTCCAAAACGCCTCGTTTATAACTCATCGTTTCGAAGTGTTTTGGGTGTGTTTCTTTTACAAATGTGATTAATAGTCTAGAACGTAAAGAAATAAACACGAAGGAGCGTACCTTCCATCGCTCGCGTCTAATCCTTGTTACACCCTCTATTTATTTGCTAGCAGGAAACTCCACCCCTATCAAAGGGTGATGGAATAAAATATTCGATTACATATTCATGCAATTGAATTTAAATTCCGTTGGTTTTTTCTTTGCTTGTTTTGTTTTTGTTCAATAAAAAAGGGGTTTGCAATACTGTAGTTCTTTTCCGCATCAATGCCAAGCAGTGTTCTTTTCCCCCTTTGCTGTTGGGAATATCCAACCAAATTAACGCTTCGTGTCACTGTGCTCCCTGTTTTCTGCTTTCTGTTTTGTGCCTTGCTATAGTCTTTCAATGAATGCTATTTCTCTTAATACTTTGTCACAGTGGGTGTGGTTTTAAAGATGGCCGAATGCAATCAAATGAACGAAACACACAGCGTTTTATTCCACCGAAATGATTTTCTTTGACACAGGCTTACTGTATAGTGTTCATTTCAGAGTAAAAGAGAGAGAAAGAGAGAGAGAGAGAGTGAGAGATAAAGGAAGAATTAAATAATTAGCTTCGTGGGTTTATGGATATAAAAAAGTAAATAAAAAAAAAGAATGTTTAATATCCTCCCCGTCTTCACTTTACCTATATACCCGTTATTCTATAACTCTTATCGCTTTGTACCAGCTGGTCACCCAGTTCGCGAGAGTAAAAATGATACAAATGCTTCTAAACAGTTGAATGGACGAAATAGCAAGCGAATTAAATACCATACTGGAAGGCACATTCCAACAAAACAGAATAAAACGAAAGAAATTTGTTTTAAAAAGAATATCAACGAAACACACACTGCAAAAATGCTCCCAATGTCATTCCGGTACATTATTGTGCAGTTTGGTACGGGATTTTGTTTTGTTTCATCTACGCGTGCCTATGAACACCGCTAAGAAGGAAGCTTTTGTGTAGCACTAAGCGTCTAAATCCGATACGGTCGGTGCGGTTCAAAGGAGTATTTGATAGTTTAGAAAGACCAACACTATTTAAAAAGAGAAGTTCATAGCCAAGTTTACAGCTTCAACAGTATTAAAACAAAAATATCCATAATAACTTTTTGAAGCAATTGCAATTCCCCATAGTATGTGTTCGAGTTTTCTAGCAATGCATCCACACAGTGGCTCCATTGCAGTTGACACCGAACAAAATGTGAGGAGGAAGGAGTAGGGCGATGCGCATCGCATCTATTTTTTTTGTTTTGGTAGCAACGGTGTTCGAGAGCCGCATTTGTGTCCGAGAAAAGAAGATTTTATTTAAATACCATCGCAAGCTACGCGGTGTTGCTATCTTCTTTTTTTTCGGTCTTCCTTCCTGCGTTCTGTTTAGCGTACTTGTTTGTTTTAAAAACGAGGAAAATGAACAAAGTTAAGAAAAAACATAGACACGAATAATCGTATTGAAAGAAAAAAGATACACACAAGCAAAAAAGGTCCGTACAAAACGTATTTTTCCATTCAAGGGCGTTATTCGTAGGGGAAATAAGATGGGAATGTGGGGGGCGGTGGCGGGGGGGATATTTGTCATTTTCATTTTGTGTAAGCTTTTCAAGACGTTTGGGGGTGGGCTTTTTTCTCTCTCTCTCTTTCTCTCTCCCTCTCTTTCTCTCTCTGTTCTATTGTTATGATTGAAACGTTTTTTTCCCTCATTTTTAAACATTTTCACCTTCTTAAATAAAGGGGTACAGGGACGTGGGCGACGAAATTCAAGAAGGGCTGGATGCTGTGTAACATTACATCCAGTAAAAAAAAGTTAAAGAGACGAGGGAGGGGTTGAGGTTGGAAGCTTGGAATGTTATGAAAATGAATAAATTGAATTACATATTTATGGTACGTTTGAACACCAGGAAAATCGTTTTCCATTTGGAGCCATTAAAAAATAAAATAAAAACTCATCCCTCCTTCAACAACAATTTTTCGCGACTCACTGCGTCAAGAAGCAGACAAAGGCACCATTCTGTTTTTTTGTTCATTACAGGAAGCAGCTGAATGAACGAAAAAAAAAACAAACACATTCTTCTAGCTTTGTTCTTTGTGCAAAAGGAGAAATTGGTTTTTATCCTTTTTTATGTTCCTTTTCATAAATATCCTTTTTCAATATCTATATAAACAACGATGTGACAATAAATAGTTAATAACCAATTTTGAGCTTTCATTTTTATTATTATCAAGTAAAAACGCAAGGAAGCTGCTTGTGTATTGTATTATACATTTCCAAGTACAAGGACAAATAACAAAAAAATGCAGGCTATGGATGAAAAAAAGCAAAAATTGTAAAGCGATCCAGCAATCATGGTGAATTGTGAAACTGAAGTATAATGTTCATTAATTTTAAAATAATAAAAAGAAACAAAATCACAACCGTTCTAGACGCTTTCCCGCCGCTAGTCTGCAATCGGAAACATGTTTAGAGCCGATTGAAATCGCGTTAGAACGCGTCGAGTGTTTAATGCCATCGTCATGTTCAACAGTTCCGGTTTTCTAATTGATGACTACTCAATCGAGTTTGGTTGCGAAAAAAAAAGAGAGAAGGCAAAGCAAATAGGAGAATGTTGGTTTCCGTACGATTGAGCAAGCCGATTTGTTTTGTCTTTTTTTGTTTCCATTTTCTAACGGCAGAAAAGAAGGACCAGTGCATTCTTTTCCTCACTTTTCCCATCCCCTTTTATGTATTTGTAGATGTGTCGACATCAAATGTTGACAAATATTGAAAAAAGAGCCAAAGAACTTTCTGGGTTATCCTCTTTTTTACGAAAGAAAAACGAGTGCGAAAACGAAAACTATTCTTCGAGGAGACAAGAGAAAATGAGCACGAATTTTCCGAAAGAGAAGAATTTATAGTGAATTCGTATTATGTTACATGCGATAATATAAAAGCGCACATTATACAAAGAGCAGGAAAATATGAATCAGTACTTGTGCCGTTCAGGATATTTTACGATTGCAATTTGTCAGTGGAGAATCGAAAAAAATCGAAAAATAAAGCGAATTTATGAAAAGAAGGCTTGAGAGTTTTGGTTTTTAGCGTCTAGCCTACGTTGTATTTTATTTTCTTGAATTTTACATGTGTTCTTCATTTGACATTTGACCTTCTGCCAGTATATTTTACCTATTTCGAACTTTTCGAAACTAGCTCTGCTCTATTACGAATTCATATTTAGATTCTGTCGTTTATTCTGTTTTAATCCCTACAATGATGGATTCAGCAATTAAAAGATATACGCAAAAGGAATTATGTATAAAAAACACCACATTTTTCTATTTACTGTGTTTTTTAAATTGCATGAAAATGGCTATTTATGTTGCATTTTTCTGTCGATGTGTAAACTAAGTTCGAATTGTCGAATAACTTCCGCGTATCTCGAGAATCGCTTAATTCGGGTAAAGGCTTTACATCAACGTAAAAGATATTATGTTAAAATATTGAAATCCTGCAATATATAAAACTGAGTCTCATTAGAGTCTATTTTATTATTTTGATAACACATTAGTTGGTTATTATTTAGGGGCTGAGGTATGTGTATGTATATGTACATGTATATCTATATGTATATGTATGTATATGTATGTGTGTATGTATATATACATGTCTATGCTCATATGTAGGCAGACGGAGGCGGACGGATGCGAACGACGCATCATTTTTGTTCTCGTCTCTTTCTCTCCACGGGCCCCTGTTGTGTTTGACCTTGTCGTCAGAAGCCAGAGGTTTCTTACTACATTTGATTAACTTTTATAATGCATTATATTCTACGATTTCTCTCCCCCCCCCACTTCGCCCACCGTTAAATCCGCCACTGCCCACCGCTGCAAAGTCACTGCCAATTCGAATTTTCGTGTTCGGTGTTTTCTTAGGTGTTTCGACGGTGTTTTCTTGGGACAGCAGATGTGTCCGTTACCTGTATGTTACCTTCTAATCATCCTCACACCCACAGCATCCCAGCATCTATCCCATACCTTCCTTGAGAGATTTTTTATACATCTCTCTATTGCTCTCTCTTTCTTTTTTTTCTCTAAACGTATCCATATTGTTTTCCTCTCTCCATTCTGTCTTGGCGAGGGTTTCATTTGCTTTATTTGGTGCTCCCTCGCCATATTTTTTCGTGTTGAAGTAATCATTTGTCGTTCAAGTTGCTCATATTCGGTGGAGAAAAAGAGGAACAATTCTTGAGGGTTGACTCTGTATCTTCTATGCCTCTAGTGCTGCCTCTGTTTTGGTTTTTGCTGATTTTTTTTCTTCCTGCAGGGGTTTTCAGTCGTATGCTTTGCTGCATAATGAAAATAGCATAAAGCGTTGCTGAAACACTCAAAGCAAGTTGTATCATGTCCAAGCTATCATGTGTTCGGATGAATGCGATAATTTTTGTTTTAATTGTCAGGGGTATTTTGGCCGAAGATGTCCCGTTCTTAATGGGGCCCCGTCATTTGTAGACCAGGTGATTTTTTTTTAAAGATTTTCCTTCATTGTGCGAATGTCCCATTCCATGATTGCTCCACCACCCCGCTCTACAACCAAATACTGCTCATCCTTCTGTAGGGGTGTGTTGATCGGCCTCCTAGGGTGTGTTGATCCGACGCTGGATACAAACAGACGACGCTAAACAGTATGCCAAATGTATCATAACAATAAGAAACTTTTACCGAAAATTTTTTCTCCAGAGGATGCTTCTTTCGTTGTTTCCGCTTTTGGTGGAGGATGGCGAGGGTTTTATAATGTTTTGTTTGGCGCTTTGGGATTCTCCATAACTTGTCCCTCCGTCTGGGATCGATCGAAGGTATGGAGTTACCTTTTTTTTTTATTGTTGCTTCTTCGCAGTTGTTTGCTACCCCTTTCTGTGGAGTTGAGGCGGATCAAGGCTAAATAAAAGCGATTAGGCGTTGCCGGAGCGTGTATCACATTGTAAGGGAAATGGTTTTGCAGCATAAGGAGTAGAGCCCTTTTTTACGAGGAACTAAAGCTTATCCTTTCCGGTGAAGCTACCAAGGGGTTCTCTGGGCTGATTCGAAGATAAATGGTCAGTTTTTTTCTGGCAGGAGGGAGGGAGTGTGGCATGCTAAGAAATAAGGCCAGAGTGTCTTAATGTAATGGAGATGTGATATAATACAACACAGCTTATAACAAAAGGAGGAGGATGGAGGAGTACCTGCTTCGTTTTTGACTGGCTGGTGGCTGTTATTCATCCCTTTTTTGGTCATCCATGCAATCTTATTGTTTTTGGGAGTCGTTTACATAACAATTATCGAAACATCCATTCCACTTCCATAACAGTGATTCACAGTATATGCCGTCGGTTATTTGTGTGCGTTTATTTCTTCTCTTTAAAATGTGCTCCAAAAGACACCAGATAGAAATCGCCCACGGAAATCATGCACTACCGCGTGAAGTGAACCTTTGTAGAAATACAATTTTAGGGATAATCCAACGAGTAATGCAGATTTATTGGAATCGATATATATTACCTGTTATTAAGATGCAATATTGGTTTATTAAAACACACTCACACACACACTCACACGTAGAAATGCATTTTATAAGTAAGTTGAATAGAATTTGTTTTTTTTTTTATAAAGTTTATGCCAACCCTCACTATTTCTCCTTTCTTATTGCATATTTGTATGATTAATTCCCCTGATACCGGTGGATATTTGATGGCATGGTGTTGCACACGTAATACAGTAATTAGTATTACCATACCACGTTTGCCGGTACAGCCAGTGGTGCCACTCAATTGGTTTGCTTGATGCTTATGTTTAACGCTTGCCGCTTGTTAAAGGCAATAAAATTGCTTAAAAATCTGCAAAGAGGTAGAATAGGAGCTTTTTTAATTTTTGATTTCTTGCATAATGCAAGGGAAGTAAGAAAAATAGTACTCAAAGGGAAAGCTAAGTATATGCACAGTGCAATCATATGTTGTAGTGAAATAAAATAAAGATTTGCATAATATGATCTGGATAATTAAAAACGTAAGAAGGAGAAAGGTAAACGAAAATGCAATGAAGTGCAAAAAGTGTCATTGGCATTTGATTGCGAGCTAGGATGGGGTGAAAGGACACAAAATATGGTAAGGAAGGCGATGGAATAGAAGCAAAATTGAATAGACAAGCTCGATATAAATTGGAACTGAATGAGTGTGGATGGGATGGTGGAGGCAAGGGGGGGGGGGGTGCGCGCGCGGGGAATGGGAATGGCCGTTTTACATTTCTTCATTCTATCTTACCAGGTGTTGTCGTTTGACTTAAAGAAGTACTGTGAGCTTGTACGTATGAGTTTGAAAGAACACTGAATAGGACTGGGCGGAGTGGAATGATGTGCGATGTTGGAAATGTTTCATATTCATGCAGACGTGTGTATACTGCTTTATTTTCAAAGCATGCCATTGCACCGATGCCGATCTGATTGTGCACTAAGAAGATTGCACTCTCTTCTCTCACCCACTTTATTTTACCAACAATTCCTTCTATCCACTCTTCTCCCTTCCCTCCCATCACACATAGTGCTGTCAATATTTAGTTTCGATTTTATTTTAACGTACGCTTTCCGGGAAGAGATTTCCTTCTCATGCAATTTCTTTCACCCACCCCTTTCTACTGGAAATATGTCAAAAAGGGAAGCAACGGGGTTAGGAGTGATGTTGGTGAGAAGTGTGTGGATGAATATGGTGTGTGTGCAAAGTGCAAACGGTTGGGGGTAAAGAGGAAGCTTTTTTCTATCAGCTGTTTTTATTGGGGCTCCGTTGGTGGGCTTTGAGCGCCAGCTGGGAGAAATTTTATCTGTTCGTTTCGGTCAGTGCACGAGCGTTGCTAAAGGATAAAAGCTGGAAACGAACGACTTAGATTTTGTTCGCAAATACTTTCCCAGACTTGAATGGATTGAGATAAGCACGGAAGTCAGGTTCAAAAGGTATGTGCTTAAGATTTTATTATTGTGTATTCTGAGTGTTTTGTTGAGGGGCTAGGCCATTTTATAAATTTTTCATTTTCAATAAAAAAAAAACTTTTTTCAATCTACTGAAGTAATATGACAAAAATACTGCTTGGAGTGTGAACATTTTTCGGCCAAAAATATCCCATCGTCTAGCAATGCCAAACTCCTAGTGATATGCAATAAAATGTTCAACTAGAAACTTTGTCAACATTTTTCAGCAATTAAGTACCGGTTTTATTCTAAAAAAAAGTAATAAAAAAAATTACATTACATTACATTACACTAAATTACATTAATTCCAATTCAAAAGACTAGAATATTAAAATAGTGCCTAAAACCCGGATTGAAATTAAATTCATAGCTAAACACACACACACCAAAACAGTGACATTAGATCTAGGCAAATTGCTTGTACAATTGACGGGAAGTGGAAAAAGTAACAACATCAAACCGATATAGTAAATTGCATTCATTACGGATTTTCTTCTCTCTCCTCCTCCTCCTTGTCCCTAGCCTTTCCACACTTTTCCCCGATCTCATTGTTTGTCCCCCCCCCCCCCATTTGGCGTTTCTTATTTCATATTAATGAAGTAAAGTAAGCACCACCACCATTAAAGCGCAACCAAATCGATACCGAAATTGGGTTCACCAAATTGGGTGGAAACAATCGCAACCTTGGGACACTGGTATCAAATTATTTTGAAGGAGTTGGGGAAGATGGAGGAGGAGGATGGGGCAATCCGTGCTGTGTGACCAAGTGAGTTGGCCGTTATCTGTGATCCCACCAAGCTGCTCAAATTGTCTCGAATTTAAAAACGATGTTCAGAGGTGGTATGAGTGTATTAATTTTATTTTATTTAACACGCAGCTTCACTTCCGGTTTGTTTGTCTGTGTGTGTTATTGTTTCCTTCCATTCCTGAAAATACAATCGTACGGCGAAAGATGGAGATGTGAATACCGATCGTGATATTTTCAAATAATTTTGTTTATCTTTTTAATTTCTCTTTCCTTTGTTTTCCTTTTTTTTGTTTCTTGCTATCTCTTTCTTAAGACGAGTCAGTGCCAAGTTTGGATGGGTGGATCGTGCGAGGAGTAAATTCATTTTACTTCGATATCCTTAATGCCAACTTTACGACAAACTGCTTCAAACAATCATGAATGTGGTGTTTGGAGATGTTTTGGTTTCTGGAGGGGCTGGTTGAGGAGGGGTGTTTTTACAAAATTCATACACTAGAATAGAAAAGGTCGTTGCATTGCAAGCGGCAAATAAACTTTCATCGTTAGCAAATCAGTAGCGGATCGCTAAAGAGGCGTTCGTCTATATCCGATGAAGCATTGCCGGAGGGGTGGGGGTGGGAGAGGGGGTTTTTTAATATATCCAATAGATCAATGACGGTGGAGAGGGGAGGATATACCACTATCGCATCGAGGCCCTACTGGGTCCTGTATTTTTTAAAAATGCCTATGTATTTTGTTCGTGGTAAGCGATACTTTGGCTCTTTCAGTCACGCGGTCAAGGCGTTTGTTAGACTAACCCCCTGGCCTGCGAGGCTCCCCGACCCGAGGCACCTGGCGGCCGGCCACATCCCCCATAGGTTGATCCGCCACTCCAGCAAAGGACAAACTTGACGAAAGACCAATCTGACACAACTCTTAGTGCTTGCTTTCCAGTTTGTATTTGTTTTACTTTGAGAAGTTACTTTATGCTATGGAATGCTGGAAGAATAAAAAAAGGAAGGAAATTTTCATAAACTTTGCAGCCTGAGAAAAAACTGGACCAATCAATTTATTTACGTACGCGGGCACATTCATTTGCGTCGAAGTTTTAACAACGAACAACAGTACTCAACCAACCACACAATGACTCAACTCCTCCCCCCACGTAGAGCTGACGGTTACTATGTGCGAAGAGATGTCCGGATGCATTTGTTCGGTTGAACGCCAGCAGCATCGAAAATACTAAAAGCCAATCAAGGTTATCCCGGAGTGTGTAGTTTTCGAGAAGAAGGAAATGGTACCACTTGCCAATTAGTACACCTGTCAAGACTATTGAACGATCTTTCATGTTCCACTGGGAGAACTGACACATAAACATATACACACATACACACGCTTACACACTTCATCTGAATGATTCATTAATCTCATAAATGTGAAACCGAAGAACAAAACTGACAACTAATTACTCTTCGTTGGCCCGTTATTTCGACACGGCACCGGACAATTGCATACGTTTCGGGCACATGGCGAAACCAAAAAAAAAACGGGAGGAACGAAACAAAAAAAACATGTTTGCTGTTGGGAGCATGTGGTTCTGTTGTGGGAAAAGAAAAAGTAGGAAAATAAATGTACCGGTGACCGAATGGGCTTTAATGGATGATACATGTCAGTTTTCGCCCTTGTATGGGTTGTGTGTGATTCTCGCACATGGCGAAAAACGTGTAGCTTACGCGTAGTATCCCAAAAATCGGAAGGGTTTTGCTATTAATCAAGCTTGTGATTCCCTGGGGCCGGGAACTCAAGAGATTTGGAAACTCTGAAGACGCGTGTGAAAAAAAACTGACCACAAAACCATTTTTTGAAGAAAGGGAGGGGTTGGGAATCGGTAATTCATCATCATTGGCGTAGCCCGAGGTATTTGTTTTTCGTTTTTGATATTAATTTCCACACACGTAGGCACAGACACATTTAATTTTATGAAATATGACAGAGCCACAAGGAGAGGAGAGGACGTGCAAATTGAGCGACGCAACCGTTACCACCTCCAATACAAGCATCCCACTGCCACACCGGAAAAAGAAAAACACCGACACAAAACACCACAAAAGAGCGTCAGAGCTCTTTTCAAAGTTTTTACAATACTCTTGCTAAAAAAATGGAACAAAAGCAAAGATACCAAAAACAATTTAAAAATTGTACAGTTATGAATTTGAAACCATACGTTTTTATTTGCACGACTATATTTGTTTGCTGATAAAACCGATCTAACCTTCGATCTACCGATCGGCATCGTTGCAGCTGATTGCTTTTACATACAGTTGCAACTGTACCCATGCACTCATGTTTGGAAAAAAAAGTTTGAAACACATAAAACGAGACAAATAGAACGATTGGTAGAGAAAGGTAAGTTAAAAAACAGAAAATGCCCATTCCTTCCTACCCTGCAGTGCCCCTGAAAGATATGCAAGCCTTGGAACAGTAAGAGCTTTTTAGCGCAGTTTTTGACTCACTGCTTTCTCTTTCTTCATTTTTGGTAAACAATATTTTTATGCACAAATGCAGTTTAATTTGTATATACGTGCACACACACTGCTCACTATGATGGTTCTATTTTTCCATAAAAAGTCACGCTAAAACAGGATCTGAATTGTTCCTCTCGTTAGGGATTACGGAGGGTGCCCGCCGCTCTGTTATTGGAATGTTTAATTGAATGACGTTTTGATAGGACGAAGATGAGGGAGGGAAGGGGTGGGTTCAGGAAGCATGTAAAGTATTTTTCTGTAAAGCCACTGTGAGGCTTTTGAAATCAATTTAAAATAATGCTCCTTGCTTCCGCAGCCCCTTTACTTCCCATCGTACCAATAAAAACGAAAATAAAAAGATGTAGCTTAATCGAGCGGAAAAGAAAAGCCTGTCAACGGGTGGGTGGAGGAGGTTCTCAGTAAGTTCGCTTATGAAATATTCGCATCCACGTCAGCTTCGCCACCCTGTGGGTAAATAAAACGCTGATCACAACTCATGCTGACATGGGTGTGTGTGTGTGAGAGCGTGTTATGTGTACTTGTATTTCGCACGCAAAGTTTGGTTTTGTCTTGTTTTTGCTCCTTTTTTCCACGCACTTTCTCTCTCTCGATCTACTGCGGTTTTTTTTCTATTAATGTTGTGAGTTAAGCAAGGTTGTTGGACGCTTTGACCCGATTAGAAACCCGAGTTTTGCTGTTTGTTTATGTGCATCAGTTGGTTCTCAGATGCCATCAAATCTTCGACGATGACTCCGGGGGAATATCTGGACCAAGGTAAGCCAAAGGGAACCTGGAGATGTGTATATAACCCGAAACTTCTCTACCCCTCCTCTCATGTCTCGAAAATCTCCGCTGTGTCAGTGGCTGGATGATGAACGATGTGGTCACCTGCCCTTCTTGCCACTCGTTGCCCGGGCGCGCGGTTTTGGGTATTGAATCATACTGCACATTTGTTTTCGCTGCGCTCGGCTGTATGTATTGGTCCTATAACCGCAACAATTGGACCGGAACGCGTACGTTTGCGGTGACACTAACGAAGGCGAGGCCGGAAACGACAGAGAGAAAAAAACAGAAAGAGCAGGCTGGCCACACTGGCAAAGCTTGAGTAGTCATTGGAGTAAATTAAACTACAACAAAAACAATGTAAATGCTGTGTGTGGCACAAAAGAGACACACGTAAGCGCAAAGTAAAATAAGCACCAAGTGTAGAAGCAAGTTGCGAAGTCACAAACAAACAGAACGGAAGAGGTTAAAAAAGAGAAAATAAAAAAGCGAAAAGAAACAGGGTGAACAAGACCGCGGGGTTTGTACGGGAGCAACCGTTCGAGAATTAATGTGTTGGCAATAAATAGTAACCGGATGGTTGATTTGCATCCGTGATGTGCGAAACTACACGAAACACGAGCTTGAGATTGTACTTGGAAACTGCAGAAAGAAAATGTAGAAGGGAAAAAACATGAATTGTACATGCTAATACTGAACCCTTTAAATCCTGCTCGCTCCTGGTTTACAGGGTATGATCCGTTGGGAGGTGGGGTTTGTATTCCACGCCGCATTGAATGTGTTTTGTTGATGCATCGGCTAGTTTGAGATCTCACCCTGGATTGGCCTCGAGCAGTAGCAGGCAGGGGCAGTGGTGGTTACGACGACATGGTGAGGATTTATTTTCGCGTGAGCAGTCAATCATGGTCCTGCGGTTTTGGGAGCAATTTTAGAGGCATGCCGTGGAAATGCCCTTTGGGCCCGGCGTGGTAATTTTCACCGCCTAGTTTTTCTACTGTTTTTGTAGATTTCAGAGTGGAATGGATCAAATGGATGGCAAGATGCTGCAAGTTGACAACAAAATGTCACGTGTGGGGAACTTCATAAACAGGAACTTACTTTAATTTTAAATATTTCAATATTACGACAAGGGTGTTTATATTTAACAACATCATTATTTTGATCCCACAAGAAAAGAAAATTTAGTAGCAATTTGCCACCACGCTTTAGTGTATTACACAACTACAATGTATTCCTCTCAATGCGTCGAGTAAATAATGAACATGTATAGCAATCGGTTGCTAATTTAAACTACATTCAAGCAAGTACCATCAAGTCGTCCAACAAAACACTGTTCGAGCAGTAAGTCTACAGTCTGTCGTCTGTATGTTCAATAGTACACATCAAAATACACGCATAGACACACGTATCTATTTGCTTACGTGTAGATACGTCTAGAAGTGCGCACAGAGCAAAGCGATAGCCTTAAGGAAGCAAAATGTGTGTTTTATAAAGGGATCAATTTGAAGTTGTCCGGCCGCTTCCCGTCTGTGCTCTCTTGCCAAAACAACTGGCCCATCCTCGAATGTCCGATTAAAGCCAAGCGACAAGGATCTAAATCGATTAATAAACCATCGAATGCTGCTTGCTCAGCAAAACGTTGCATCAAATATCTATATCATTTCCTTAGCCACAAACACACACAAACGCTTAGACACACATTTGCAATATCATTCTCCACGAGCTTTTCCAACCCCCTGCCCTTCCCATTTCCCAAAGGAATAGATCGCTTTGATGACCTAGGTCCGGTTTAGGGTCGTCCCGTTTGGGTGAGGCAGGGCGTCTTATACTTCAATCGGCAATGGGTGAGTGAAAAGACCAAAAAACCAAGGAAAGGGTGGTGGGGGAGGGACATCAGGTTTTTATTGCTCTCATAAGTGCTTATCTAAGATGATTTTCACCAAAACGTCGCAGAACGAAGCAAGCACACTCTTTTCAGCACTTTTTGTTTTGTTTTGCTGTTGTTCCTGCTAGAAGCGGCCCTACTTGCCGTTTATTTGCCAGGTCTAGTGGGTCGTCACTTTTCGCTTTACCCGATTAAAGCTTTCGACCATGGTGGAGTAGTGAGTTAAAATAGGGAAGTAATAAAATTACATCCAGAAACCCCTGAGCGACCCGCACCCAGCAGGATATGTGTGTGCCTTGGTTAAATTGTTGCCCTGGAAAGCCCCCTCTCCCCTAGAGACATCATGCGAGAGCCAATAAAGGGGTGTGAGGTTAAGGAGGTGAAGAAGCCGTTTTTAGACGTATGTATGCGTAGCCCTCTTCTCTTCAGTATCATATAAGCCCTGAAGGTGCCTTTTAAATGTCATCTTATCATTTGATCATTTGATGGGTTCAATGTTTCTGTGTTTGTGTATCGACGTTGTCTCTTGAGTGCTCTGCTTTTCTTTTCCTCCTGCCGTCCCCTACCCACTGAACCTTAACTAAACCGTTGTGAACATTACCAGCACACACATACATACACCCATAGTGGGCTTCGCTTTTTTCGGTTGTCTAATTTGGTTTCATTTCATCCGGTAGTGTAGCGTTTTTCCATATACTGTCTACCAACTAGGTTAGAAAATGATACGCTTGCTCTTGCGTAAAACGTTCGTCAGCGCATACCGGACACTCGGAAAGCTTTAGAAAATATTCCACCATCAAACTGCGTATTATCCCTTTTAGGGACAGTTTTTATTGTTTATTTTCTCGCATTTTTTAAATACTTTCTTACGCTTTTTAGGAGTTTTGTTGGTTCTGGCGCCTACGTTTTTCTTTCAGGCACTGCTTAATTTATCTTTAATACTGACCTTATTCTTCTTCCTAGCCACTATTAGCAGCATCGTCGTATTATTGTCGTCGTGATCGTCGTCGTCATCATGCGAATAAATATTGCCCTCGATGGAAGTTTGAAAACATGCTACAAGAATATTCAGACTTTTAAAGTAAGTCTCACCTTGCACCTCCGCGGATGCATTCGGTTTACAAAAAGAAACAGCTTATGGTAAAAATGTTGCCACTGATGAGCTTTCATCATTGCGAAGGGAAAATACATGAAACCATTTAAGCAGACAAAATGGATATTGTAACTCAATCTTACGGGTGGTTACGGTCACACTGCAGAATGTTAAACACATTGTTCGATCAATTGGTGGATATTTTACTCATAATGATTTTATGGCAACATTTTTTATTTTCATAGTCAGTTATTTTCATAGAATCTGATAATTGATTATGGCAATTTGATCAACAACGATGTGCCCTATTGTGACCAGGCTAAAGAGAGAGAGGGAGAGTGAGATAGAGAGAAAGTGAGGGAGAGAGGGTAAGAGAGAGAGAGAGAGAGATCATGTTGCATTTCGGCCTGAGGCGTGTTCAATATCATGTGGAAGAATTTCAAAATTATTGTAAGGATTTTTATTCTTTTTTAATTTGAATAGGGAAAACTTTTTTTTGCTTTACTTAATTTATAACCCTTAAAACATATATTTGATCTTTTGCTCCATCAAATTTGCATTATTTGTGTTGTTTAATTTTTTTCGTTAAAGGTCTACAAGTTTCTACAACATAAAAATGCAAAATCGACTAATGAAAGATATAAAACTGTGTTTGATTTAAACATGGTCAATAATTTAAAAAAATGCTTAAGGCTGAGCTTAAATGCTCGTTGTACAGGATGCACAGAGCCTTTCTGGCAATAATGATTTAGGTAACAAGAAGAAAAAATGTAATAATAATGGGCCAATAATCTTTCTCAATTCTGGATGTTTTCTTTAACTTTGTTAATAAATTATAAATCGTGTAATGTTTATGATGATCCATCTTGCCCTCCATCCACCTGAAACTACTTATCTAGCGATTGTACGTTATCTTTGTGGAACAATTTTGCAGCACAAGAGATTCAATGACTGTCCCAGCCATCGCATCAAAATGGAGCCTCAATATTGGTTGTTTGAATATTGCATGATTATGTGCTGCGTTCAATTCGATAGATGCTTTTGGAAGAGTAATAAATGTTCAGCTGGCGATCAGTTTCATCTGACCCTCAAGGCAGGGATAGATTGCGGATAGAGCAAGGGCCCTTACCAATCCACTCCTTCAATGCCAGTTGGAAATTTGTTTTCTATTGAATGTAGAGCTACGGGCTATGGGCTGTGTGTCCATAAAATTTGACGAGCCTTTGCCTTCCGCCCACAAAAGCTTTCGGAATGGGGCAACTTGCATCGAGGGTATCGGGGGAAGTTCATCATCTTGAGCTGCCATCAACTTCTCCCCCCTCCCAGGTTTCTATTTCGTGAGCTATCAACTGGTGCAGTATGAATATTTATATGTTTATGCTTTTTGTAGCGCTGGTCCTCCGTCATCGCGTGTGCTTCGCTGTTGCGTTCTGCGACGTTTTTTTATAAGGTTTCGAAACCAGTATGTTTTCTATGTTTTATGATTGGTTTTCTCCGATAAACAAATAGATATACAGCATTAGCATCCATGCTTCCCGTTGCTTAGTCTCACCAGTCTCCCTTCCAGGTTTCTCGAAATCGAAGATGCGTTGTTACAAACTCCCGGGCGCACGAAGCGAACAGTCATGTAGAAAACAATTCGCTGCCGGCAGCAAATGGATTTTCAAGCAGGCCGGAATGACTAGGAGTGATTAGTCCTCCTACTGCTGCTGCTGTTGCTGCTGCTGCTACGTAACGATGGCCAGTAAAGCATCGCATAAATAAACATTCTCGTTCGTAACAACAAACGATGTACAGGGTTCGAGCTGAGAAGGGAAGTGATATGCGATACACCGGCGAGAAAACAGATGTTCTTGCTTCATGCGCTTTTTGGTGAAATTCTTCGATGAACATTCTGAGCATCTTCGAAGGTGGAAGCGTATTCTTGCCTTTTGTTTTGTTATTTACCTCCAGGAAAATAGTCTGACATAAGCATACAAGCAACAAAAAACGTGATCCGCAATCCATCGTCTTAAAAATTCATGTTCTTGTTGAAATAAGCGACTCTCTAACAACAACAACAAAAAATCCCAAACAACATTGACAGCTAATTTGGTTCCCGCTAGATGGCGTATAAAAGACCTTCGATAGGTGAGGTTTGGATTTGGAAAAACCATGGTGAAAGTAAAACCCTCTCACATTGTTACGCTTTTCCACGTATAGGTCGTTCGCCACTTTTGTTTTCTCCGTCCAGGTTATTCGTTATTACTCTATACACCGCACACACAGAGACACATACAAACACTGAGTCAGCCAAGAGTCCGTTTCAGCCGGCCACTTTTTCAGCGATGGGTGGTGTGAACGTTCGATTTCGGATCAACACACGAAATTCAATTAAGTTCTGGTTCCGCGCACATCGTTCAGGCACGTATGTTTATTTCTTTTCTCTGGTTTACTTTTCCTTCGGTGAGCAGTGTCCCAACGGCGGGAAAAGATCGTGATTGGGCATTGCCGTCTCGAAGATTTCTGTTTCCTACATTCGTCTCCCAGGTAGGCATACTCCCGGGAAGCTAATAAATATTTGACACAAGCCTTTCAATTTCTGCCACTTAATTTGTCGTTTGAAGCGCCGGTGCAAGAAAGACGAGAGGTGAGGAGGAGAGGGAGATAAAATATAGGCCAAGAACTCGAGTGTCACTCGGGTGTTTCTAGGCGCGTTTTTTGGATGTGTTTAGAATAGGGGTGTTAGGGAATGGGGTGTTCGACAAAAATTAAAGAAGGTATTGCGCCATCCCGCACGAGAAAATCCCGCTATGAAAATGCGGTTTGGCAGCATGATGCCGTGACTGGGATTTTACTCTGTTATGGGATGTTCTGTGTCTAGTGTGCCGGCCGGTCTCTATTTTGCAACCATTCCCCCATTCACGTATCCTGCTCGGTGGGCATTCGGTGGGACGCCAGACGTGTCTCCGGAGACCCGTCCGTCTGAAAGCTTTATGATAATGGGGAATAGGTGGCTCGGGTGTGGCATGGCAGCTTCTCTCCACGTCCACGGCTATACTAAAAACCATTTATGCTTCTCTCCACGTATGCACACACACACACACACACACACACACACA
>KB701126.1:4998-51663 GCA_000349165.1 Anopheles christyi | reverse complement strand
ATATATATTACAGACTCTTGCGAAACCACTCTTGCTGTTATGTGACGCGTGGAGTTTATTTTTGGACAAAAAATTACGTCCCACTACGCAAGACTTAAAAAATAAACAAATATCTCATTCTGTCTCACATCTAGGTCAATTCGCTTGTTTTATGCTAAACTTTATCTGGCATTGCATCTGAAGATAGTTTTGCCTCAAACGATTCACGATCACTGTTCTCAATCGTATTATTTATTGTGGGTCTGTTTGACCTTCAGACAGGCTGCGTTTCCTTAGCTTAATACATTTGGACAAAAGATAAACAACGATTTATTAGTTCCTAGTAGGATCGAGTGCACGAATTCGAACGACAGCGCACGCGACCAGCGCTTGGCAAATGGCTTGATCACATAGAATACTTAATACTAAGGCTTATTTTTTGTCTTTAAACTACTACCCATAAGCGCAACGTTAAAAGCAGCCACGTGCCACCGTTGCAAATCGTAGACACTGATGTTTTTTTGTGTGCATTCGATGATACGGCCGTTTCGCCACACGCCACTTTTCTGTGTGTCTGGTCGGCACTTTCCTCTCGGCATCGCCTTCATCAATCACTTCGGCAACTAGAGCTTTGGCGGCTTAATTACCATGAAATTGTTAGCGCTGGCTGCGATCGTGGTATATTTTTGTTTGCCGTCCTATCCCAGACCTGGCGTCCGTTTTCTATATTGTAAAGTACGGTAGCCCCATGACCTTCGGTCGATTGAAGGAAGACATTCCCTTACTTCAAGCCTATCAAACTTAACAAACAAGATCACGATTGGCGTTGATTGCTTATGGCAAAAGGGAAACAGACACATCCGTTAGATGGCAGAATAACGAAAACGTCAGGGTAAGAATCTCCCACTTGTTTGTTTGATTTGTGTATTGTGGCATACATTATGCTTTGTTTTGTGTCCTGCTACAGTAGAACCTGTTCGAATTGCTTGCAACCTGACACCACCCAACAAGAAAACATAAGGGCCTATTTCATATCTTTTGTAACGTTGGGACATGACATTCAAATACCGCAAAGGCATTTTAGTTGTCACAAGGCCCCAAAAGGTGGTTTCCGGTTTCAATTGGTTGATGGCATGGTGATAAACGATATAGACAAGTCTAAACAGCACTACAAAACAATTGAACGATTAATGGAATGAGCGAGACTGACCAAACACTCAGTAATTATAAGAAAACATGCAATACCACCGAAACACGTAGCAAGAAATATGATATACCATTCTATCCACCTTTTTATTCGTAAAGGATTTAGTGATATATTTTACTAGGAAGTCTAACGTGTTCATTTGAGGATCATAGGATAAAACTCTCAGTTATGTTCGCCATTCTAAGCTACAACAAAGCAACTCATCTAATTAAGGCGATCCAACACCAACTTCTTCCTTCACAAGTCTATTCGAACTGTTGGCATATTGCTGCTGGATCCCAGCATATTTATGCAAATTTTGTCCAGTCTCTGAAGACAAAAAAAAGGATCGATTCAGGCAGGCATTTTCTTATCATGCCGCTTTACTGCTAATGGCGGAAGTAGAAGTGGAATGATGCTTTTGAACTAAAATTGCCCTTCTTTTTCTTTCTATATTCTCCTGAACAGGTCATCCCAAGGTTCGCGTATTTATGAGCCACGGTGGACTGCTAGGATCGTCTGAAGCTGCCTACTGTGGTGTACCGGTTGTTGCCACGCCAATGTACGGTGATCAGGTTAGTAGTAGATCACGACATGTTTTCTTACCAGAAGTTAGTTTGCGGCTAAAATAACAATTTTATTGTTATTTGCAGTACAATAATGCAGCTGCTTTGGCCAATCGAGGCATGGGTGTGGTGCTGCCATACGAAGACATCACGGTCGACTCAGTCTACGAAGCACTCCGGCAGGTGCTGGAACCGGAGGCGATGGAAAATGCGAAACAGGTGTCGTTCTCCTATCGAAATCGTCCGATCAATCCGCTGGAATCGGCCGTCTGGTGGTGTGAACATGTTGCCGCTACCGGTGGTCTTCCCCTGGCACAGTCGTACTCCAGCGAACTACCATGGTACTCGTACCATCAGTTTGATGTGTACATTGTAACAATCACCTTCCTGGTCCTGTATCACTCGTGCTGGATATGGCTGTTTAAGCGCGTCTGCTGTCGCGGTGTGTCAGGGTTTAGTGACGAAAAGCTGAAAACAAATTAGAGCCTCCTAGAGGTCGTAGACTTACCTAACGCAGCTCTCATGTCATTACCTCTCTTCACATCATATTTAGACATGTAAAGTCTTGGGTTCTTTCATCCTTCCTTGTTTTTTTTCTCACTGTTTTATAGTATAGTACACCATCGAACGCGAGTGAATGTTGTTTAACAACCACCATGATTTTTGTTTATATTATGAAAAAAAAATGATAAGAGAACAAAAGGAAAACTGTTTTGTTTGCCGGATAAAATAAAGGAACAAACAAAAATAATCTAAATATGGTTTTGATTATCACCCATTGCCCATTGTTTGCGCCCTCTTCACATTGTACCCTAACATCTAGCTTAAACGCTCCCACAAATTTACAATTTCGACCGCAATTCCTCGATGCGCGAATTGGCGCGCTTTTGTAGATCCATCAGCTTCATCGCCAGGCCCATGTTGCCCTGCACCTTTACCTTGCCCTGAAAGAAAGCCTTCTGCGGGTTCAGCTTGCCTGAGATCAAATCCACGACATCAATATCATTCATGATGAACGTGACGTCCGGTTTGTCCGTGCCGCGGTAGTTCACTGATCCCTTGCCAACTTTAGCGTTGATGACCCAATACCCTTCGGCACCGTCCGGTCCATTGGTGACCTTGAATCCATAGATTCCTCGCACACCTTCGATCAGATTGTCCTTGTCGTCACCCATCGCTTCCTCGAGTAGCTTCATGTACGGCGTTACAAGAAAACCGTCGGGCGTATCCTTCAGTTTGCCAGCTGCTGTAAGGCTAGGATTTACTGGGCGTTTGGCGTACGGGAAGCCCAACCGATACAGTCCAACAACTACCGCTCCACCGAGACCGATGTTGTGCTGCAGTGCCAGCTTGACATTCTTGACCTGTCGCTTATCTGCCTGTCCGCGAAGCTGCCAGCAAAGTTCCGAGCACTGGGCCAACCCGGTAGCACCAAGTGGATGTCCCTTGGAAATTAATCCACCACTGGGGTTCACCACAACGCGACCTCCGTACGTATTGTCGCCACGGTCGATAAACTCGCCAGCCTTGCCCGGTTCGCACAGCCCAAGCGCTTCGTACGTGATCAGCTCGTTAGCGGAGAAGCAATCGTGCAGCTCAACCACATCCACATCCTGGGGCTTGTAGTTTGTTTTGGCGAAAACCTTCTGCACCGCGTTTCTCGTCATATCGTAACCAACGATCTTCATGGCACTTCCCTCCTATAGGAAAAGTATGTTTACAAGGATGCCGATGAAGAGGTGCGCGATGCGATTCAATGTAGATAGATTGATGGGACAAACTTACGCTAAACGAGCTCGGCACATCGGTGGACATTTCCATCGCTATAATTTCAACTGCCTGCGCCTCAAGACCGTGGCGCTTCACGAAGCTCTCCGAAGCCACAATGCAACAAGCAGCGCCGTCGCTAGTAGGACAACACTGGAGTTTGGTTAGAATTTCGTGCACAACAGGCGACTTTTGGATCTGCTCCAGACTGTACTCGTCCTGGAACTGAGAATAACTAGCAGGGAAAACGACCAATCAGTTGTTAATGTGTTCATATAAATGTGTGTGTGTGTTTTACAGCACTTACGGATTGTTGGTGGAATGCTTGTGGTTTTTGTACGCGATTTTCGCAAAGTGTTCCGGCTTGGTACCATATTTCTTCATGTGCTCCACGCCGGCATTGCCAAACAGTTGCGCAGAAATGGGCGCACCGGTAATTTCATGATTCTCGGCCATTGCCGTTACCAGCAGCTCGACCGGATTTGTACGATCGAGATATTTCGATGTCAACGATCCACGTTCCATCTTTTCGAATCCCAGTGCCAGTACACAATCATTGTTCCCCGACTCGACAAGCTGCTTCGCAAGGAACAGTGCCGTCGAACCGGTCGAGCAGTTATTGTTGACATTATATATCGGAATGCCGGTAAAGCCAATCTCATACAGAGCGCGCTGACCGCAAGTAGAATCACCATACACGTAGCCAACGGTAGCCTGTTGCACTTCGGTGTACTGGATTCCCGCATCATTCAGCGCCTTTGTAACGGCTTCTTTGGCCATTTGCGGATAATCAAAGTTCTCTCGACGTCCCGGTTTCTCGAACTGCGTATAACGGAAGAGTTACGAAACATAGAATTGTACATGATCTGATTTTACAAGCATATGTTCGCTCCACAGCGAAAGGGAAAGTAAGTTGAAATGTGTTTTTCGAACTGCAATTGTGCTGTGTCATAAAAACAATCGCTACGACGCACTTGCGATAAGGCCCCTCTCGGACGTCTAGTTTAGCCCCATTCAGTATGCCGTAAACATGCCACCAAAGGATCACACGGAAGAATGATAAGATAAGAATGTGAAACTGTTTTGGTGAACAAACTTTTTCGAAAAAGCGCAAAGCAATAGGATAATAGATAGATTGTAGCAATAATACAATAGTAAGTAAACACTTTACTCAAGAGGCTTATGATTCTTAACTTAAAGCTAAAGTGTTCTTAACATTTCAGCATTGGTTTTACAAACGGTCGATACATGTGCGCTATCATTATCTCGCGGAAACAAACCCAGCTCATATCAAAATCGCCATGAGTTGTAATTTTATATCTGATCTAATTAACACCATAGTACCAAAGTCCGTAACAAACAGAAACGGGTGGAAAGCATGCATTAACCATCCCCGTATTCGTCCGCCTCAACAGTTGACCCCGAATTGGTTTAGCCAAATGTATGCTAAAATAACTTGCATATGAATTTAACATCATTAAAATGAAAGAGAAACGATGAGGGAACAAAGCATAATGTGATCTGTACGGTGTGAAGCCTAAGTTACCCCCCGCTCAACCCACATTGTTCTGTTACATAATAGTTGAAGAAGCCGGCATCGGATTCCTTTCCCTACTTATTCCCCTACGACGGGTGGTGTGGAACCTCGCATGAATGCTTGCTTTCTTGCGACATCCATCTACCGCTTCATCGCTCCGCTTCCATATGCTTCATCGCTCTCCATCGGTCAAACACAAGGAGGAGGGAGGGCAACAACGAATAAAATGAAAAACAGAAGTACAAGTGAAGATGAAACCTGTTCATTCGTATTCGACGAAACGCGACGGACAATGGTAGTGGATGCCTTACTTCCAATTCTGCCGATTTGGTTCCGGTGAGCAACCAGTTTGCTTTGCGTAAGGGTATTGTGAGGGTGACATATTTCGAACGTCCTGAGCTCGGGATTCTGCCTTTAATCTTCCGATAGTTTTAATTCCTTTGTAATATTTTTGCCAGTGCATTGGAATGTACAGAGGTTAGTGTGAATTTTAATAATTAAACGACTAGAGCTGCTTCTGGTTGCCTCGTGCCAATACCACTTACATATCGCAGTAGTCCGTGATCATCTTCCCACCGTGATCTTAAGAAGGCAGCAGTAAGTTTTACTACCAACAGTGGGCACACACAAACCCCCATCCCACAATCGTTTTAGCTGGCAGGGTTGTTTAGAGTGAAATGTGTAATTACTAACTCTGACGTGCCTTACATCGCGGCGAGTGCGCGTGAATTATCCCTACTCCCAATAGTGTGCTGCAATTCCCACTGTATGAATTGGACTCTGTACCTACTTACCTTTGTCATACCCACACCAACCACGTACACTTTTGGAATGCCCATTTTAGATGTTTGGAAACGCTTCTGTTTTGGAAGTTCTCGTTCGTTTCACTACCGACGAGCCTACGTGGAATGAACTTTTCTGCAACTGCACTTATGACCACGTTCTGGTGCAGTACAATTATTCTGCAAGATTGCTGCTACGCCGTACAGCCACTTATTCTGCGTAATCGCAACAAAAGACTGCAGCGAAATACACTCGATTCGCTGAATTGCGTGAATTGAAAACATACCCGAACCTGTCAAACCAAATGCGATCTTTGCACAGTGGGTGGTTCTGCTGGACGTCCGTTTTGGCATTTTGGTTTGGTTTGGTTTGAATGTATGCATCCAAGAACAGTAAAAGTTGTTTACATTTATTACATGTTTTTATGCATGTACTTCTCCCATTTATTTTGCAAATAGTATCTTAATCGTTCTATACGTAACATTACCATGTAGTGAATTTACTACAGCTACCTTTTTTACATTCATTCTATATCCTGACACACACCCCAACGTATTCTCGACACGAATGCAATACTGCATTGCTCATTTATTGCCACATTACCGCGCCATGGATGCGATAAATGTTTTATAAAACCAGTGTATTCCTTCTCTTGTAATTGATAAAAAATTATCCTCGACTCCTACTGCTTAAACGCATCTCATCCAACCCCTTTCTTGTGTTTCTCTTCGCTTGTTATATACTTTGATATCGTTTGCTTTGGATAGATTTTGAATTTGTTGTGCATTTTGATTACACCTCCACACCTTTGCCTACATTTTGCATTGAAGTTGTACACATTGATTTGAAAATATAATACTACAATGCATATCGCGCACAATCGATTATGATCAAACTGTTCTACCAATTTTTCGAATGTCTTTGTTCTTGATACTGGTGCTAAATACATGTTTTTTTATAGGTGCTGCTTCACTGATCAACATAATTGCTCGACAGGCATTCCAATTGTCGCCCGATGAGTGGACCAAATTACAATTGATGATCAAGTAGCATACTATTATTAGCATTTTGTTTTCCTGCTGGCACGCAATAGGCAATCTATGTTCTCTATTCTATCTTTATTCCACACATATCGCCAGGCTGCAGACTGCTGCTACACTCAAATGTATTTTACTTTAGCCTACATACTACCAGGTACGATTCATCCAAAATAATCTTATCTGCTTTTACCTAGACGAATGCACTGTTTTTTCAACTATCATTGTTTGCAATGCTGGCTTTCATCTAAAAGCTTGAACGAAATATTATTGAAAACATTTCATTTGTTACATTTTTTGTAAAACAAGTTTTTGTTCTTTCATCGCTTTCTTTTGTTGCCTTTTTATAGAAGAGAAAATAAATTCTAAAAAAATGCAATGGTTTGAACAATCTAAAAGGACAGAATTCAGGAACGTAGTTTAGTATCGAAGTCGAATCTTAGCATTAACAAAACAATATTTTATTACGCTATAGGTAGAAATTTTTTTTCCAAATGTTAAGATTCATGATTTTAACAAAAGGCCTACGGACTAGAATGGGGAAGATGAAGAAAAAAACAAAAAGCAGTAACTAATCAGATAGAGGTTGTGTATTCAATATTTGTGTGAGGGCATGAACGATTTTAACAATACCATCATGTGAGCCTTTAAGAAATACTCGATGACAAACGTGGCCGACATTGGGGGAGACATGTAGTTGTAGACGGTTTCTAATCATGTCAAAGATTCAACAAAATCAAAATATAATTTAAGCGAGATTGTTTAATAAAAATCGCTGAATATATTGTGCGTAACTACAACCAATATGCTCACGATTTTTCGAAGGCTCTTATGATAACAAACTTAAGACTATTGCCGGGATAAAGCATAGGTTATCCTATTACATTAATAGAGATACGTTGACAGTATTTCTATTAAGATCTGTTTCGACTCAACTTAAGCGTTAAAGATAAAAATATAAGTTATATAAATTATAATATTTTCAAACGCATCGTGGACAAGCAGATTGACCAAAGCCAAAGCTACATAAAAAGGCATTTTCGTCAACTATCATTTAGATATTCCTTTTAATCGCCAAAGTGGATACACGTCCTAACGTGTCAGACACGTTCAACAAAACTTAAAAAATGTACAGGTTAAATCTCATCTCATTGACACTCTTTACATTGTGACACTCTTTCATGTTGCATTGTATCTCTTGCTCGTTTGTATCTTAAAACAAATTCCTTTACTATTAGAAAACGCTGCACAACCGTATTAAATCAGCATAGATTCTACGTCGCTAAGCTTCGAGTGTGCTTGGCCGAATAACATTAACATAAAACTGCTATACGTATCATTTAATATGGATATTAAAGTTACGTAGCTATACACATTTTTCCAATTGCGAGCAAATATAGGTATTCTCATTGGAGAGGGAAGGGGGAGGCATTCTTGGAAAAAAAAATCCATACTGCGTTAAACACGATGTCACCCATCCATGCGGTCGTCACACACATTGTTCACATAATCCGCAAGTAGCACGTTAAAAGAGATCAAACTAGAACCATCCAAAGAATGTGGCAAACGGTCGGTATCCTATGAACGATTATCTGTACATCAAACGAAACACCCCATTCCGTTTTGGCAAAGATAAGTACAAAAAGTGGGGTTTCTAGTGTGGTAAAAGAACACCACATAAATATGCTTCATCAACGACGGAAAAACGTACTTTCATGATTGTAGGATAATTTAGAGGAATGGTCTAAACACACGCACTTTTCGAAACATCATCACAACTTGAGCCACACCGATAGGGCAATAATATTCGTCTTTACAAATAAAGTTCTGCCAGGGATTAAAAGTTTGAACCACTTCGATTCGTCCCACCTTCCATGCTTGCCATTATCGTACTAAGTAGATCATTGGATTGTTTTCTGTTGGGCGCGCCAGCATCCATATCCCGATCCGTGAGACAGCTTTTGTCACTTTTAGTAGTCACATAATTGCTATCGCTACTGCTACTGTTACAACTACTACTATTACTGGTGCTAGAGCTATGGCTACTGCTGCTATCACTGTGATGGCTGCCGATCTTCTGTTGAATACTTGTTCTCACACTACCTGATGCGGGTGGACTCTGCTCCGTAGCCGTTGTTGTTTGCATCCCGCGGTCCTGTGGTGGCGGCGGTGGGGGTACTAATGGAGGTGAAGAGATGGGCAACGGTGGTTGAACATCTGGATGCATTGTAGGCATCGGAATAAGCGTAGAACTTTCGGATGCTATCCGCTTCGCTGCCGGGGACATGTGTTTCTGATCGTCAATCATGCTGCAGTGAGCGCCGTTGGCATGCGTTTCCAATTCTACCTTTTGTTTCTCTGCCTTTGAAGAAATATCGTCTTCAGCTGTATGTGCGACCATGCTGCGCTCCTTCGGGGTTATTATTGTTATAGACGCTTCGGATGAAGCTATCACAGTACCGAAATTATTTCGATAACCAGCATCATTTCGTGTCGCATTGCGATCCTCATTTTTTTCTGACTCATCTTGCCCTTGTTTCATTTGTCCATCTGTATAGCAAGCTTTGTTTTCCTCGGGCGCACCATTAGTTTCCACAGCTGGTTTGGTTTGTGTAACGACTGCTAAGGAAAGGCTACTTGTACTGCCGGGCATTGCACTTAAGTCAATTTCTATTTCTGTTGCAATTGGTGGCACCATCGGCAACGGACCGGCCAGTTGCTCCTTTTCACGAGTCAAACTTGATGTAGACTCACGTCGACTGCTGCTTGCACTGCTGCTATGCGACGATGGCGCTGAATGAGACGAAGATTTGCGGCTTCCTTGATCGTTGCCATCGACGGATCCAGTATTTTCATGACGGGGCTTGTGTGATGACGATGATGTCGACGACTTGCGGCTAGACGATGACGATGAGCTTGAGTGGTGCTTGTAATGTCTACGGTCTTTCTCACGATCCCGCTCTCGGTCACGGTCCCGATCACGGTCTCTTTCCCGATCACGATCGTGATCCTTGTCTCTAATGCGATGTTCGTTTTTCTCTCGGTCTCGACGATCCCGGTCCCGATCACGATCGCGATTACGATCACGATCGCTGTTGGAAGAATGTTTGCCTTCTTTACTACACGGCATCTCATCGTTCTTACTTTTATGAGAAGCAGATGGAGAGTTCTTACGACTGCTACCGCTTTTGCTGCCGCCCGTCTTCTTCTCAGAACCTTTGCCGGATACTAAGGAGCTTCTTGCGGACTTGTTTGGAGTTCGAAGAGTCTCTCCGTCAGGAACTTTATCGTCACGTATCAATTTTCTCATGTCAATCTTAGCTTCTTTCGACAAACATTTTTCAACAACTTCATCCGTTTTCGACACCTCCACGGAGTTTGGTGTCGCACCAGCTGGTAAGGGATGTGGAACAACAGTAGGAGGATCCTTTTTCACCTCAGCTTTCTTTGGTTTCCCATCATGTGCACGTTTCACAGGTGTGTGCTTTTTCTCATCCGCTGACACTGGATGAGGTAGAATCGTTTGCTTTTCTTTGTAATGTGGTGGATCCACCTCGTACCCGTTTGCAATCTCTTGCACCACGTCCTGATCTGGATAGTATTGCTTCAAACGCAGATGCCATGCGATGCTCGTCACTGCTGTCACCGTGCGAAATTGATGGATAATGTTGCGGGGCAGGAAGTAGATATCGTTATCGTAGAGCGAGATTCTCGAGTATCGTATACCTTCCCGGCGCAGCTGATTCAACTTAGCATCTTCCACCCACTGTACGCACTGTGATATTGGTGGCTCGTGAAGATCCAGCTGTAGCTTTTCCACAAGATGCGGGAAGCAGTGTGCATCAAAGGCCACGACATCCTTCGTTATGCGATTTAGATCGTCAGGTATACCACAGCGGACTGCTTTAAGCACGCCTAAATATATAACAAATACATTCTTATAGAGTTTCTTAGTTAAACATGTTAATCTCATAACAAACTTACCAACGGCCGCAGTGGTCATGCGATCATGACCATGGCCGACATGATCGGCATGAGCTTTAGTGCGATCTTCAATCATAGTTTCGCGGGCCTCTGAGAGCCGCGGGAGGTATTGCAAATTTCGCAGCTCATTTATTCTTGTCCTAAATTAAAAGAGTTGCGTTAAGTTGTAATTTCGTCATTGAAAGGTTTATAGATTGCTATGTGTTTTACCTCTGTCGCTTTAAAGGAGTTTTATTAATTTCAGCAGTGGGGACTAGTTGCTCTCCTGGGCGTATCCACAAGATTGGTCCGTCATTCGATAAGCGTGGATCCATTTGCACAATGGACAACTCTCCCCATGGCATTGCCTAAGAACATAAAAGAGTAGATTCATAATAGTTATATGTAAACAAAGACCTGTAAGACCTGTATATGTAAACGTACCTTGTTCAAGAATGGATTATCTTCAAGTCGCTTCAGAAGATCCGGAAAATATCCACCAACTTCCTCGTGTACCTTACCCACCAAACTGATTTGATGCAAAGGCCCATAGCGTACTGTACCATGGGAGTAATTTTTAACCACCTGAAAGACACAACGATAATATAAATGGTGGTGAATGATATCAACACAAACATGGTTGGAAGATAGCACTTACCTGCTCATTGTACTGACTCATTGTGCACGTTTCAATGTCCGAATTGCGGCCCAATACTCCTGCCTTGACCGTAAGGTTAGCGTAATTCTCGGCCATATGCTCCAGCAGATCGGGCAGGTAAGCAGCCGCATCGTGTACAATGCCCATTACATGATCTGCGTAGCCGTCCTCATCCTCAGCAAAAACTACTTGGAAGAATTCTTGCACCAGCTCATCCATTTCCGTCTCCGAAAGTACACTAATTTCGTCCTGGTACATGTGCACCACTGAAGCGCCACCATTGGGATGCACCTCGACACGCATGAACCGACCATACTTCAAACCTTCGAGCTGCTTCGATCGAAGTGGACAATTTGCGTTTCGATTAATTGACCCTATTCGTGCGGTTGATTCGTTCACCAGCCCACTGTCCTGCGATTGACAGGATGTCGATGTGCCAGAAGTTGCACTACGCCGACACTGGATGCCTATGTTGGCGCGCTTAATTTTGGACCTTTTATAACAACGAGAGCACTCTCTTCCTCCGGTACTCTTATGCGCCGATGAAGTATTGCCGCCCAGTTTCTGGGCATTTCCAGGGCCTGTTTCTAATGCTGTGCTGTGTAATACCGCAGGAACAGTTTTCGAAGGGGTTGCCGTAATCGAAATTACTTCCACTTCAGCTTCCTCTTTTTTAATCAGTACAGAAGGTTCCTTGGTAATACGGTCCAAAGTTCCATTCATAACAGTGTCCTCATGGTCCGCCAAAGATCCATTGACTGGTACACTGTCTAGGGAGAATGGAGCACATGTCTCTGATTGCTGATGCTGATGGTTGTGATGATAAACCGGTTCTTTCTTAATGTCTACTTTTTCATCCAAATTTTTCGGCGACTCAATCTTGATTAATATGTTTGAATTACACTTATTGCTAGTTGCTATTAAGTTGCTGGTTGCAGTTGTACTGTTGTTACTGAGGTTGGTTGCAATGCTGTTTGCAACGCATATGAGGCTACTCGTGTTATTACCAACGACATGACCAGGAGAACTTATGCTACCGGTACCGTTTAGTGCCGGCATTATCGCTCCCTCTTCCGTAGCGACCGTCGTTATCGTTGACGATGCTGACTGATCAACTCCGTCTGAAGTTGTCCCACTGTCGTTGCCGAAGTTTAAAGTTCTTGATACATCGTCACGTGTTTTTTCCGGCTTTGGGAGCTTATTCTTGGCTGGTAGGTACACTTTTTTAATGAAAACGTCCTGCTTTTTAACGCTAGCCAGTTCGTTCTTGCTGCGTTCTAGATTGAGTAGCAAATTTACTGGCGATATCGGAGTGCCTGAAATGGAAGCAGCAGCTACAGCGGCTGCTGCTGCAACGGGTGAAACAATGGATGCCGCGCCGTGTTCCAACAGCATAGCGGTCGCTGCTGTGTTGCTCGACGCAGCGACTGAGGAAGCCGTTTCGATAGACAACTCCCGTTTGATAGTTTGATGAGCCGCTGCAAACCCAGCCAGCTGCTGTTGATGGTGGTTTTCTTTATTCTGTATCAGTGCTGTTCCAGCAAGCATAGTCGAGGAAACCGTTGGCTCTGGTGCAGTGTTGGCGATACTTGAAGCCGATTGAGTACGCGATGGATTGGCTTTACTGTTGCTACCGACTTCCTTGGTTCCACGTTTACAACTTCCCGTTCCGGAAGTACCGTCTTCCGAGCGACGTCGTTTGCGATCCTGATACATACGTCGAAAACAAAATAGTCATTAATTAGGTTTGATAACAGCTTTCCTCCACCTGATAGATTTCCTTACTTTATCACGATCCCGATCCCGATTTCGCTCTCTGTCGCGAGTTCTATCACGATCTCGTTCTCTCTCGGTATTTCTGTCACGATCACGTTCACGTTCTCGTTCCTTATCTTTATCTCTACTCTTTTTCTTCTTATGGCCCTTGGTCATTCCTATTTTAAAAGAGCAAAAACAACATTTAAAAGTTTAAGTAGAGACTAAATAATATGAAAAAAAAAACAACTTAAAACTAGTAATATTTCAGGTTGAGAAACTAAAACTATCACCCTATAGTTTGTACTCATATTTAGATTTAGAAATATTGATTAAACAACTCCTTTGGCTGTACCGTTATACTTGGTACATCCCTTGTGACTGTACAAAATCAAACAATTTGATAAAAAAAGGCAAAACAAAACATCTTTATAGCAAAAAAAAAACGCATATTGCCTCTCTGAAGGTCATTTAATTGTTAAGATACAAATATCTATGCGTTATTTCGATAAATATGGGCAGGAAAGCAACATTACTTAACAACCATATCCTTAACTTCCATTCTATAATGAACCACTAATGAAACCAAAATGTGAACCGGAAGTGAGATAATAAAAAAAATACATACAAAGGCTGAATCATTTTACACTACATCATCTTAAACACTAGACCTTCATTCGATACAAAATAATATACCACATTTCTCTTATATTAACAGTTTGGCATTATGGAATTTTCTGCATGCCCTAGCCAAGAAACTGCGCTTACAAACCATACACGTAAACAAAAACACACAGCCATTCTAATGCGCATCATTAAATAGTCGCATATGGGCGGACACGAGGGCGAGCGTATGTTGCTGGTAAAATATGGGTGGGGAGCAGCTTCTTTCTTCAAACGTGCCCTGAGGCACCCAGGAACGCGAGCCACTTTGTGTAAAAGAGCGATGGAGAGATGTACGTGCATAGTTCATATGTCGTCATGGTGGATGTTTTCGCTGGTTGCGTTTTTCCCCGTTTTCCGCTATCTCAAACAGAGTTATTCACTCCTTAATAATGCACGAAGCAGTTTTGGAGAAAATTGCACTACGCTCAGTAACTGAATAACAGGATTGTAGGTTTTCATGAAAAAATCGCGCCTAAAGTGGCGATCTCGCTTATTTGTCACTCCCTACACGGGTTTGCTTGTCGAAAAGCGCTCTGCCCTGTGCTATGAACAACAGGGAAAAGGCATGCATACACACACTGTAATGTACCAACATTCTAATGACTATTATTTACCATTATCGGAACTTCGAGCACTGCTCTGCTGGGTGTCCTTAACCGGCATCGTCATTTTTTCATTATTTTTAGCAGTCATGTTTACTGTCGTTTGGTCTACGTGATTTTTGGGAGCTTGTTCATTTTCCACAGCCATCACCTTCCCTGTTCCCACCGTAGAAGCTGCTGTAGTGGCGGCTACTGCCACTGGCACTGGCACTACCACTGCGCTTGTTGATGATGACTGTACTGATGATGCTTTTGTTGTAAGATTCGCCGCAGCGTTGGCGGTAGAATCCGCGCTAGATTTTGCACTACCATCTACCGAGAACGAACAAGACGGCTGTGTTTTTGTAGGATGCGACAAGCAGTCCCTACTGCCGCTCCTGTTGCTGCTATTGTTATTCGTGTTATTATTATTACTCAGACCTCCGTCACCACTGCTAGTGGTGGCTGCTGCACTTGTTCGCTGCTGATGCGTACAATATTTATTATCCGATTTTTGCACGTTCACTGCACTATCCGCCATTACCCTACTTTTGTCACAGCACGGTTTCATGCTGATATACACCGGACACACTTTAACACAAGAGTATCACTTTTTTTTAATACATTTTCACTCACAAAACGTACTCGCTGGGATGTTTGACTTTTCGCATTCTTACAATGTACAAAAATGGCGACCAACGGCACCAAAGGCGCACATCTGGTCATGAGAGAAACAAACCGCATGACATTTTGATATATATTTTTAATTTAATATACCTAGCAACAATTTAATTTGTTTCTTCAATTTGATGTTGTTTTACTTCTCAAATATGTAGAGCACATGATCATATTTGTAGATGACACCAAGGCAACATATTTTCTAGTTGCGTGGAAAACCATTGTGTGGAAACATACTCAAGTTTTGAAATACGTTTTTTAGAAACTGTACTAAAATTAATGCTTGGTTTTCAAAACAAGCAAAAAACTAAGGGCAAATTTAACGTGCAACAAACAAGGCACAAAGATAGGATACAAATAGCCCACTATCAAATGGACGTGAACACAGCATGACATATTTCAATTTGACAGTTGAAACGAGGCAGCAACATTTAGCTGGTTTAGCTTAAAAATGTTTAAATTTTATTCGTTTTGAAAAATCTACCAAAATAACTAAAACTTTTCCTTCAAATACCAACATATAAATCTTTCGTGATCTATAAATCCTCATATAAATGAAACCATTATAAATGAAATTAAGTCAATGCATCACAATTTTAGTGCAAGAACTGTCAGCATTATGCGCTGCAAATTTAGCACCTTCATCGTAACGAAATCGCAACAGCTGCTGATAAGATTATGTTTGATGTTTGATTGGAGCGAAGTTCACTGAAGGCCATATTTTTTATTTTCTTCCACAGAATGATCCTAATGTGCAAAATAACGGTTTTGCTAATCGTGCTAACGCTCGCCTCCTCTGTCCATGGCTACCGTATTTTGGGACTATTTCCTCATCCAGGACTAAGCCATTTTAAAGTGTTTCATCCTATAATGAGAGGCTTGGCGAACGATGGTCATCACGTTACGGTTGTTAGTTATTTTCCAGATGCCAACCCAGTCCCAAATTATCAAGATCTTCGCTTCGAAGGACAGAAGATTTTGACGAATGCGTTCAGCTTAGAGGTTTGGCGAACGGTTAAATGGTAAATATAAGCAGTGTTTAATTGTAACAACTTGTTATGCTTTCATTCCGTAGGATTTTACGGGTAGAACTTTCTTCGATAATTTCAACGAATTCCATGAATTGGTTGTATGGGGCATGGACAGCTGTAAGGCGGCTCTCAATTCATCTGCGATTGATGAAATATTTAAAGCGCATCAGACGGTCCCATTCGATTTGGTCGTAATCGAATTCTTTGCCACAGATTGCATGGCAGCAATAGCTTGGATGTTGGAGGTTCCTTTAGTGGGCTTAAGCAGCTGTGCGTTAATGCCTTGGCACTATGATCGTGTCGGTTTACCCGATTCTCCCTCATACATTCCATCCGAGTTCAGTACATTTTCAGAAAATATGGGTCCCTGGGAAAGAATGGAAAATTGGATCGTTACAAGAGCGGTAAAGAATTTGTATCGCATTGTACAGATGAGTGATAATACGTTATTAAAGGCCAAGTTCCCGAATGCAGACATTCCTGACGTTACTGAGATCGTGCGGAATACTTCGCTTATACTGGTTAATCAACACTACACCCTCAGTGGTGCTCGTCCTTTAATTCCCTCGGTGGTAGAAATTGGCGGAGTTCACATTCAAAACGCAAAACCTTTACCATCGGAATTGAAACAGATCATGGACCAATCATCAAACGGGGTGATTTTAGTGTCCTTTGGTTCTGTTCTAAAGGCTGCTACACTCCCAAACGTAAAGCGAAATGCTATGATGGAAGCATTCCAACAGCTCGACCAACAAGTGGTGTGGAAATGGGAGGAAGAGCTCGAAAATCAACCAAAAAATCTCTACACACAAAGGTGGCTTCCTCAGAGGGACGCGTTATGCCACAATAATGTGCGCCTTTTTCTATCTCACGGTGGTTTGCTGGGTGTTTCCGAAGCTGTCCACTGCGGAGTACCAGTGGTTGTCATGCCCATCTACGGAGATCAATTCCTTAATGCAGCCGCATTAGTTAATAGAGGTGCTGGTGTTCGTATGGATTATGAACATACAGACAATGTAACCTATATAGCCGACTGTATTCGCGAAGGTCTAAGTGAAAGGTAAATAAGGCTTACAGCTAATCACACATTCTAACACATTAAATTATCCACTTTAAATTGCAGAAAAAAGCAAATGGCTCAATCTTTATCACGAGCTTACAACACGCGTCCTCAACCACCGTTGGACTTGGCTCTCTGGTCAATTGTCAATGTAATCGAGAATGGTGCCATGCAATACGAACGTTCTTATGCAGCTGAACTGCCTTGGTACATCTATTACTCTTTGGATGTGATTTTGGTACTATTATTCGCTGCAATTGCAATTGTTTTTGGAGTCTCATACGGCTGCTGGAAGGTGTGCTGTGACAAAAAACATGTGAAATCGACTAAAACTAACGCTGCTCATAGATGGACTAAAAAACAAAAAAAGTTATAATTAGTTGAGATGTAATAGATTATACACTTACCCGTATGGGATGTATATGAATTGTGTTATTTATTTCTTAATGTAAGCATCATATTTCAGAACAAAGATGATCAACAAACTGCAAACATTTTCTACCGATGGATTTTCTGCCTAGAAACTAATCTTTTCCAATTCTATTTCTATTGTATCGAATTATTAACAATAAAAAGATATTCTTACTTTACGGTTGCATCATGGTGTCGGAACTTTTTTGGCAATCCCGTTCTACGGAACTCGCCGCGTTCGGCCAGATAAATTTCGGTACATTCTTTTTTAAACTGCTCGTTCCGATACCATTCCATGCTGCAAGCTTTGAGTGCATCGTTTTGCTCCTGACATTTAGCGACCATAAACAATCCCGAACCTTTGCAGCAATCTTCGAACGCTTTTACCTCCGCGATGCACTTTTCTGTTTTTGCACGCTCCCGCATGATCTTTGGTATCAGTACCTCTAACTCAACCTTCCGAAGTCGGCGGTCCTCAGGATCTCCTGCGAAAACAGATGCTTATGTAAGGTCGTTGCGGCTAAAACGGAACGTTGTGACGGAATTACCAAGCCCATGGGGTCCTCCTTTATTTGCCCCGAGCGGAATAGTTGGTTCCGATTGGTCAGTAGCAAAGGAATGTGCCATTTTGTAACAAGGTTTATGAACAACACGCAATGATATTGAGAGCACCGGTTTGAGTGAAGTGTTTGTTATGATTCTGCCTGCGAGATGACAGGAGCAAATTACACCAGAAGATGAAAGAGCAGCTGAACTTAACCGCAGCTACACGAACGCGAGCAAATAAATTGAACAAAAAATTAGCTATAAATTGAATCATCAATATCGTAATTTATTATTTTTAAGATAGTAATAAGTAAAAACAAAATACCATGAAACACCAACAAAACGGGTTACAGTTCATTTATATCGCAGAACAAAACGTGTGTCGTGTACACTCTACTTGATATGCTTATTTGTAGCCCAAACAGCAAAAAAAGAAAAATTATACAGTGTAGACGCCGCTTGGTGCATTGACGTGCTTGAGTTGATTTGTTTAGTCGCATGTCGAATGGTTTCTTCCGAAGAATAAAAAAATAATCTCGGCGTGAATACAAATCTCCCAGCCTGCTAATTTTGATGGTAAGAAGAAAGTGGTGAGTAAATGATTAAATAATATAAATAACACAATAACACAATAACAGAAGCTTCACATTAAATACGTACATTTTTATTAGTAAGAGGATAATTTCACTATGAATTTGGTAACGAAACGAAATGTAGCAAATTGCCTCCGTACAAGTGTGATTGCTGGAGATTGAGAATAAGAATTAAGACATTTGCCGAATGCTGTTCAACGATTTCTCTATATTCCTATAAGTCCTCGGAGGTATCACTTCTAATAATACTTTGCTGTAGTTTGAGTGGTCTGCAAGTTGCTTGAACATGCTTTTTGTGTAGTTGCGTGTTTCCAGTGATCCTTCGAGTAGGAGGTGCGCCCCCGTCAGTATCAGCTTATCACGTGTTTCTTTCGGCAGTGCGAAAACTTTCTCACTGCCAAGCTGTTGCACGATCTTGTTGAGCAGTTTAGCGGCCGTCGTCCGCACTACCGCATTTTGGTGGTTGGCTCCCTTGAAGGAAATGATATGCACCACCTTTGGTATCGATACGTTGTCGCACATGGATTCAAGTGCTTGTGTAGCGTCGGCTCGTAGGAACTTGTTAGTATCTGCCGTACGATGCAGCAGATGAGTAGCAATATCTTCCGCCTCGCCCTCTAGACATCGTCGATGGGTAGCAAAAAACTCTGCCGAAGCTTGACAAGCGGCACGAGCAACTTGCGAGCGCAGATTACGCACCTGCTTGGCCAATGCTACCGATAGCAGATGGATCTGGGTGTCGATCACTTCCGGATGGTGGCGGATGAGTCGCACGAAGAATTGAAGGCCACTGATATTTTGCTCCCAGTTTGGACTTTCCAGGTGCGTGAGGCAGTTGGTGAGAGCGTCCTTCGGTTTCTCAAACCTACGCAACGTTTTCTGAAAGATCACCTCGTTGAGCTTATTTTTTGCCTTGACGCTTGATACTACTTCCTTCACAGGGGCCACTTTGCTGCTGCGACGCATCAGAAAGGGTTTTTTGTGGATTTTTTTTGGTAAAACCGCTACAGCAGATTCATCTGCCACTGCTTCGTGATCTAAATGTTGCAAATTGCCCATACTAGCTGACTGTATGCGGCTTCTGGGGCGAGAAATTGGATGCTCCTGTTCTTCGACATCGTCCTCTTCCTGTAGTCTACCGTAGGCATTATGATTGGACAATTCTTCTGTGGAGTAAGATCCTTGTAATGGATGTGGGCTTGGTGTAGGATAGCGCTTAAGAGCGGTAGATGATTTCGGTGTTATGTTTCTATCAAGGTTTCGGTCCTGCTCATCGTCTTCCTCATCATAGTCTGATTCATACTGCACCTGGTTCGAGCTTATTCCATCCATTTCGCTATGAACTGGTGTTGCAGCTCTTTCTTCGTACCATTCGCCGTCAGCTCGTTCATCTCCTGAGGCTATACCCGCAAACGAGCGGTGCGACTTCATCGAGGCATTGTCCCCCATCGAAGAATTTTTAATGGACAAATTACTGTACGAAATATTACTCGAACGTGATGTGCTACGGCCTTCCGGTGTGTGATGCTTAAGCACTCCAGAGCCGATTGACTTGTGCGAGCTAACGGATTGCGGTCGTGAAGCGGATGGTATCGAAGCAGGTCGACTGTCACCGATAAGGACGTTAGGATAAGAACCATCTCCACCAACTGTTACTCGATCTCGGTCGCGCTCTCGGAAGTTCAAAATACTGTTGGAGATGATCCGCGTAGAAGTTGAATCGTTACTTGATCGTTCATCTTGATCACTGTCATAATTTTCATCCCGATGAATGATGTAGCTTTCTTGATTAATCCCTGCCACTGACGATGGCAGATGCTCACCAAGAAAGCGTGTGCGATGCGGGGTGCTTGGTGCAGTTCCGCTGCCGGTACCCATGTTTGAATCGGCGTAATAGTTCTGATGTTCACCATGGCTCGCACTGTTGCTCCGATTATTTGCCACGCCGTTGTTGGGTGCGTGGTGGTGGTGATGGGGTTGGTGTATGTTGTTGTGGTTGTTATAGCCTTTACTGGGTGATAAATTAGGACGCTGGTCTATATCCTGCCTCTGCACATGCGCAGTTATTTGTTGTTTGTTGTGGCTGGAAGAACGATTCAAAAAAGAGCACACAAAAAATAAGTTTAGAGAGGATAAATGAAAAGAGCGGATTATATATTTTTAATCACATTACAAAGGAAAAATTGCAATGCCTACTTTAAACAATGTTTTATACACTTAGTTAATTTGGATTGAGAATGGACAAGTTATTGCAAAGATCGTAGGGAAAGCAAATATATCCACGATTGGGCGTTTTTATTAAAAGGTCCACGCATATCGTTTACTCGATCGATAAGGGACGATATGAATAGAACGATTGAACCTGTAGTGAAGGCATAACTAAAGTCAAGGATAATAACAAGGGTCTTATGTATATTAAAATGAGCCAAAAAATGAAGAAATCAATGCTTTTACACCTTGATTTGTGAGATAATTTGTATGTTTGTTACTGTATTAGAGAAAAGCGAATGAATTACGTTGCTTCGTTGTACTCGACCATTATTAACACGTCACTCGATGCCGTGGTCGGTGGTCCGTCGTAGCCGTTAGGCATGGCAGGAGGAAACATTACGACCAGCTCACCACTATCAACATTTTCCCTATCTTCGCAGACTCGAGGTATGAACAGTTTCTGTGGCGTTTCAAAAACTGTCCCATTTGCGAAGGGAACTACACTGGAGATTTCCGCCAGATTGATACAAGCCACTTTGGAATGTGTTCTATCTTGCGACTGACCGTGCTCCCGTTTTGTTTCATCACACGCGGGTGGAATTTCTTTTCGTCGTTTGAAAAAACACCAATGGCACAATCGTACTAATTCCGGATGCGTTCGCACAATTCTTCTACAAATGCTATTATTATCTATAGAAACTGCCTTGCCCTCGGACTCAGGCACACCAACGAACTGGTCGCTGGTGATAGTTTTGCACACACTCATTTCGTGTGTGGCGTCATGAGCACTGTTATTGTTATCACTATACTGATGGTCAACGGAAAACGGTGGAACAGTATGCTCTTCCTCGTCGGAAGTGCACGTGTTCAGGTGGTGGAAGCAACCCAAACAGCTTCCGCATATCCGGTGGTATGTTGGAACGAGCTTCAAAAACATACTACAACCAACGTGAAATGGTCAACCTAATCACGATGACGAACGCGTAGCAAATGGCAAACGTGAGCTGTCCGTTCAATTTGTCGTTGATTTTGTATGGGGGTCATTTGGCCACACTAACGCATAGTTCACAACCGATAGCTTACACACGGACATTTTCTTCCCTTCAAGTAAAGTTCAAGAAGCTTTGTTACTGGCCACACTGAAGCCATCATCAACACGATACTGGACGCAGCCTTGTCACCATTAGCGCCGTGCCCTACTTTAGACTACTATCGACGAGTTTGCGATTTGGTCAAGAGAAGTCCTCCAGAAGTCGTGCAGCGAACCAGCCAGTTACATGCGAAATAAAAAAAAATATCTAAACACGTAACATCGATTAGCACTCCTTCCATTCACTTTCGAGTAGTAGGTCCCCTGTGTATGTATCACACCGAATCGACCGAAGTTCGTTCAGGAGTCCTTCGGTCCTAGGCGACTTCGGTGGTCACCGATGATTGCGCCGCGGTGTCCAGCGCGATGCGTGATATATGGGAAAAACACCCTATCCCACCGAAAGCCAATGGATGTGCGACGCCACTGACTGAAGGTAACCGGGTAACACAGCTATGTATAATGGTTACGACAAGCGAACTAACACCGGTCCCGTAGGAGGTTTCGTTGTATAAGTTCCGGGCTTTTGTGTATTGCCTAGTCCTGGCTGTATCCCTCCCCCTGGTTTATACCGTTGAAGGTTTGTTTATATCAACGCCATGCAATGTAGCGTGTTTCGCGCTCCATACGTTCATTTTTTGGTATTGGTTTCCATTTTCATTCATTCGGCACGGCTGTGAGGTATTGAATCCCCTCATATGATGGGACGGATGAACGAAAACGAAAATGAACGTGCAACGGTGTTGTGTTGCTGACGAAGTTTGTAACCATATCAGCAAACAAGTATCGGATGTACACCGAGTTGGGAGTTGGACGGTGATTGGCCGAAAATGCGTGCCGATGATTTATGATGCATTACAGTAATTATTATTCAGCAAATTTTCGGAACAGAAATCAAATATGGTGAATCTTCAAACTATCTTACAACTTCGTTTGTTACCATGGGTGCGAGAGTGGGTGGAAGGGTAATCCTGCTCATAGAACACATAAGATCTGTAGTTGGTTCTTAGCCCAAGGTCGTTCGATACAATGACCTCTTTTTTATTAAAGGACTACTAGAACGAAACTTGTAGTGTGACGTGCACTTGAACAAAAACATACAAAAATGAGGGCCTGTTTCGCATTTTGATGGAATCGGGTATGATGTGGTCTTTGCGTGCCACCAAACTTTAAGACGTAAGATAGGGCACATGTTCCTAGAAAGCAAATTCTCGGAATGGACAAAAGTCCAGTGTTATGATGGATTGGGCAATAGACAACTGGCCTTAGATGTATACACTGTGAGATATACAATTAGCTCAAGGAAAATATGTTATCTGATTACACCTGATTGAACGCCAGCTGACCTATGTGCAAGAACCAACATAAAACCCAGTAAAATAGTTTAGGTTACAGTTGAGTTGTATTTTTCATTGCATTTACATGCTCTCTGCTTTTTATTTACAGAGAATAAACATGCAGTATTTATACACTATGTGGTGCGGTGGTCCGATGGATTATTGCATAGGTGCGAGGGCTCCTGTAAGGCCGGATGGGATCGATTCCCTTTTATATTTATCAAACAAAGTTCTTGAAGGTAAACAAGATTAGAGCTTTAAAGTTCGTTTTTAATGTGTTTCAAATGCTTATTTCATGTTTTTCTTTTGAACAATTACTAACACTTTCTGTCATAAGTTTGTTTATATTGCCGAATGCCAGGAGCTAAGGTTCGGAAATAAATACTAGTGTTGGCGTTTATTTTCACGTTTTTGAATATTTCAACATTTGGTGCAGATGAGTTTTCTGTGCAATATAAATCACAGATTAAAATCCATGATCATCCGCACCATGGTTAAAAAAACATTTAGTTTAATAACACAGCAGTATGCAGCAAGACATAGGGGCATCGAAAAGGCACATAATGGAATCATGCCGCTAATGAGGTATGATCATGTAGATACGGTGTTAAGATGGAATTTATTTTCTTGTTAACTGCAGCATGTTGAACTTTGTTTCAAGTTTATCCACGCGTAAAAACATAAATTTTCTACCTCTTTTTATATACAGTTTGAGATTGAGATTGATAGTAGGTCAATCAATATACAGTTTTTGTTTTTAACTAAGCAGTAAAATAGTTAAATAAGCATGATAAACGCACCAAACCTTAATGTTTGCATCGTCAAAAAGTACTTTTTAAAAAGAGTACGTGGCTAAAACATCACGCTAACATGGAGCACAGGGTGAGATGAAAAAACTGCAACAAAATTCAGGCTGTTGTTATTTCTGAACCGCTCGTCTGACAGCTGTCAAATTTCTTCCAGTGGTAGCTCATTATATAGTTTACAAGCGCACCAGAGCATTTTATTGTTGGAATAATCAGAAGATTAATTATTCGTGATGGAGCTCAAGCGTGACAGCGTAATTGCTTTACATTTGGCTGGAAAACCCCAAGTAACTATCGTTAGAGCCCTCCAGCATTTAAATCTAATTGTTCGTCGGCTTATATTAGGCCAGGCGGATATTTCCGCCAATTTGAAGCAACCCCACAGACACAGGGAATTCTAAGAATCGCTCATAATAATAATTCATCAATCAATTGTTTTGAATGGATTTTTATATTATTTGAGCCGTTAACAAGAACCGGTTAACAAAGTCAAGTACCTACCTTGCCATTAGATTCGGATTGTAGAACCGCATGCCGAACCTCGACTGCCTGAAACCTTCACTTTCTACCACCGGATCTGTAGCAGGTCTGATGTCGCTGTGTACTTGCTTATTGGCACTAGCTGTAGAAGAGATGGAAAATAAATGGCCAGTTACTTGGCTTGAGATGACGATGTTCAAAATGCGACAGTCAAACCACCTCGACGATCGATCGACTTACCGATTGTGTCGCTCATAAACCCATCACTGTTGCGGGAATACAATTTGCCCCGCATTCGAGATGTCCGCATTTCGTAAGGGTTATTGTTTTTCGCCAGCATAACTTTACCGTTCGTCTTCGGATCCATTTCGGGAAATCTAATCAGATAAAAGAAGAAACGCATTCGCTCATAACGGCAGCAATCGCTAAAATTTAATGGAATCTTTAAAAACGAATTGATGTGATACAGTACCTTGACAAAGTGGTTGCATTGCGTGAAATTTTGCCATTCGCTATTTGCGGTATGCCGGATAAATTTCCCTCCTGCTTTCGGTTGATGATTGTACCGGGCTTTGTTGCCTGCTTGCTATCAAGGAATTCCGGGAACGACCTGGAGGATTGTCCATTCCCGTACAAAGGTCGAGTAGCTGTTTTGTGCGACGAAGGAGAATAACAATTTGCATACGTTAGTGATTTTCCGCTTTTAAGTGCGGTACTGCGCCACCCGAGGTGTTGCAGTAAAGACCCCTGGGGAAGTGTGTCAAGATCATAAAAACAAACAATTCGGTTCACAGTAACGTACCATTGTTCGGTCCTACTGGCTGGGCCATATTATCCTGCAGTCGGAAGCCAATGCAAATTGTAGTAATAGGTAAAGTAAATGCGGGTAATGTTACTCCTTCAATTTTACACGAAAATCTTACCGAATATGACACGGGTATTTTGGATGTCCAACCGGAATGGGTGCCTATTTTCGATGTTTCAATCGGTTGTTTTAGCTCGTCATAAACTGTAAAGCTTGGCTTCCTAAAAGCAGAGAAGTAAGATAACGTACATCCACGGGGAAAAAAACAAAAACATAACGTGCGTACTGCCTAATGTCCTCAAATGAACTGTTTTCCACCTGAAAGCTAGGGTACTTGTTTCGCCCTGGTCGATTGAAAGTGGGCGAAGCGGACCCACTGCCGGCCTCGATCCAATCGACGTCCGCTCCAAACATGATGACCGTGCTGGAACGGTTAGAGGGAACTTTAATCGCATACTCTACGCTACCGTCCGGCCCAATGAAGGGAAGCTGTTTCCGGGCAAGGCGTGCTTTGACGGCCGTGATCAGATGGTTTCCTTCCGAGCGTGTACCGACCGCGGCGCAGACAACGTCTAGAACCAATTTAGGAGAGCTAATTTGTCCCAGCACAGCAAGAACGTCCAGCGCAGCCTGTACCGCGACAAAGAAGGGAAAATAGAGTTAGATAAAATAGAAGAGAGCCCCACAGTGCTTGCACTTACATGTCGGACCCGTTTCTTGCGATCCAGTGCCGCCTCGGTCGCTCGGGTAATGAGAGTTTTGATGTCGAAGTAGGTGCTCGGAAATGTCATTAAAGCAAACAGCACCGTTTGCAATGCATTCTCGCGAAACTGCAACGATATTAGTGAAACAATGCAGGAAATGAAACAAAGCAACTCATTGGAAATGCACAGATAGGGAACATAGCTAGCTAACCTTGGAACTTTTGGCATGTAGGAAGTCATCCGATAGTAACCGTTGAACAATGGCCGCCGTTGGTAATCGTTGCATCAGCGCTTTGGCCACCGTGTTGCTTCCTGGCCCGCCCTGTCGACAAAGGCCAGTCATGATTTGTCCCACACGGTCTTCCAGGTTTTCGAGCGGAAGCCGAGACACCAGGTTGACCAACATTCGAACCTTATCGTCAATAACATCGAGATTCCGTTCCGAAGACAACAGCGTGCGCAGCAGGGACTCGAGATATGGTTGTACTTTCGCTAGATTATCGGATGATTTAAGTGCTTCTTCGATGCTGCAGAAACCTTGGGACCGTAACCGCCAGTCCTGATGAAAAAAAACGTAAACGTAATTTACAGCAACACAAGACATCGGTATGTTAGTCAACATTCTTCACTAAAATTACGTCGCAAATTGTAAGAAAAAAGCGGTCGAAAGAAAAGACAAAATGGAATTTACATTTCTCATTGCAAGTAAAGCTTTGGTTTTCCGTATTTCCGAGGAGAAGTAGACGTTTAACGGAAAACGATTACACCAATATAGCACCTTAGTATGCTGCTGCTATATATCTTCGTTGGCCAGTTATTGTTACAAAGTTAATCGACACTATTTCACAATATATTTGATTGGCTCACTGCCTAATCACCAGACAACCGGCAACCTTATCCGGCCGGTTCAAGGAGAGCTACTAAACTTCGGATAGGCAAGAGTTTCGGCTAAGCTGCTTGGTTTTTGGCTGCATAGGTCGTCTTCGTCTTCTCTAACCTAGAAAAATCCTTCGGCGTACGAAGAGCTGCCGATTTCTTTTCTAGAACACAGCACCAGGAGGACAATGGTCTCAACGGCCGATGGCCAGACTTGAGGAACGGGGATTACAGATTGGTGGAATGTGTGTGATTCTTTTCTTCGAGAAGTAACGATGCCATGCGAGAACAGTGCCAACAATCATAATCGGAAACAGTCACCGACCGGTCCTAGTTGGGGGAAAACCCCGACAGCCCGCAGCTAAAGCACAATTACTGGCATGAAAGTATGTGATTAGGTATTGGGCTGGGAAACGAAACCGAAAGACCTACCAACCAACTCACTGGTCTTCATTTTGTTGAGTTCGCTGTGGAATTGATTTAGTGCGTTGACACCGTTCTATTACCCTCCGTGGCTGGTACCACTGAGGTTTGTTTAGCTATGTTTTGGAAGAAATCTAGGGTATTAAACAAGAGGTAGCAAAGCCCATATCAGAGGGACGGCTTAGTGTATGAGCAGAGAAAAAAAGGAGCTAACAAAAGTAGATCGCAGTGGAATAAGTAAACCGGACGTTGATAAGACATTATAAGAACTTTTTTTTTGCGCATGGAATTGAGAAATGTAGGAAAATTACATGGATGTAGGTGACTGTGGTTCGTTGCTGCGAAAGTCATGGCACAGAAAAATGAAAACCCGTAGCCTAAACGGGATGACGAAAAACACGCAATGTGTTATTTGGAACTGTTTCGAGCACACACGGCGTTCAAAGGCGAGGAAGCTTTTAACCTGCTTTTGACCCTGTTTTGCACTTTGCACTACAGGTTGACAGATTCGAGTTGAGTTCTCCCTTGTTTTGGCCAAAAAGAGACTTTCTTTTTTAAATAGTTGTAATATATTTGTAATTACTTTTACGGTGATTCATTAGCTGTAGTGAGCGTTCTACTTTTCTCCAAAACGACACAGGATATGAAATGATGACGATGCGGGTGAATAAAATTTTCATCGTGCAAACAACACCTTGCATCATCTGTAGATCAGCATGACGCACTAATAAAGATAAGAAAATGCATCGAATGCAAACAGAAAACGAAGTCCACCAGTAATTCATTTGATTCGATTCGATTACGTCACTTATAAAGAAAAATGTCAACGTGACAAAAAGAAATTACGTTGATATGAGAAGGTTATGAACAGGAACCGATGGTCGGAGTAATATCTTGGACAGCGTTGTGAAAAATATGCTTATACTAACGGAGCCTTACCGCAATGGTTATGTGCAACTCATCGATTGCGTGTTGCACTTGATTTTCGAATTCATTATGTACACTTTTAATCAGACAGACGAACGTCATTCCCCCTCGTGTAGTGGTGGAGCAGAGTGAACCCCTTCCCAACCGAAGGGAAAAATAATATTAAATGGCCTAGGTACACCCACAGGTGGCTAGGGGTAAGAAGGTGGTTTTTAAATGTAGGGAAGGACTGGGAAAGAAAGGCTTGTTGATGGAAATCTCTGTAAAGGGATAGTGCCGGCCCGAATGTGTTGGATTTTTGCTCGGTCTCACTCAAACCTACGCTTTCACAAAGTTAAGACAAAGTAACGCCTTTTCTGGTCTGGACGGTCTTTGTGTAATTTGCGAAAAGGAGGTCAACCCAAACGGACCTAAAGGAGCCGAGAAAATTGGTCATTCTAATGAGCGCCCAGTAGTACTGATAGTTGGAGTAGCAACAGCAGCAGTAGGTTGAGTTTTATTAACTGGCCTGATCTAGATTTTCCTTTCCCTATTTCGTTAAAGTCAGACGCCGTCGCAACGATTTTACTGTTCAATTCACTTGTGCCACTAAAGAAAATGAGAGTAGGCATACATGTGATCGGTTTGCGGTGGACGGTGGAATCATGAACGTAACCTTTAAGAAGGATTTGTTGTGAACTTACCGGACTTTTGAGTTGCAACTGCGTCATGCGATTCACGATATCGAGATCCTCCCAGGAATTGATTATAGGTTGAATTGGCGCTTGCTTAGGTGTTTCCGGTCGCGACACATTCGGAGAATGGGCATTGTCTTTCGAAAATGAAACGTTTTTGTCATGCACATCCACCGTTGGTCTTGTGTGTGTGTGTGTCTGGTCATTTCCATTTTCATCGCTTTGTACGAATGCCAATCGCGAAGGCGTTCGAGTAAAGGGCACAAACGGTAGTTCCACCAGCTCGTCGACGGACGTCTGTGTCGCGATTGTTTTTCCGAAAACATCAAAGATGTCATCCTCGTTTACACTGATGCACTTATCTGTGCGACCGTCGACCATAGATTCGCTGATACTGGATATGAGCTGTGTGTTGTTGTTTTTATCACTCGTTGTCATCAAATCGACAAACTTTTCGCTTGCATTCGAACTTTTCCGGCGATTTCTGTGCGGCGATGTGGATGGACTTCGCAGCAGGTTGTGAATTATTTCGATGCCACTGTGCGGCTTGGGGCTCAGCGATGAAGGACTGATGTAGACGCTTCGCTTCAATGAAGCAGAAGTGGCCGATCGACTACGCAACCGTGTTCTGCCCCTGACATTATCAGGCTGTAGGGTGGTGAGCTGACCTTTACCATCGTTACCAGCTGCAATCGGAGACTTGGGTGCATTGTTAAGGGCTTCGGTCGCTTTCCGCATCGTCTTTGGTGAGGGCATGGTGTTTAGGCGGGGAATACCTGATCGTACTATCTTAGGAACTGCTTTGGATTGGGGTGTCGGTAAAACTGCTCCACCTTTGTCGGCCGGCTTTGGAGATGGTGGTGGAGGAGCATTTTGCAGTTTTTCCTCCTTCGGTATATCGATGTTTAGTTCTTTAGTGTAATCCTTGTTGTTGTGCTTGGCTTGGGATGGATCTTGTTCCAGGTTTTCCGCATTTTCATTGTTATCTGTTTTCATTAACACTTCCAGCGAGAGGTTAGGTTCCAGCTTAGGAGTCGGACCCGTAGCTGAATAAATCGGTACCGTATCGACAGAATCTGCCTTCTGCATAACAACATTGTTGATCTTGTTTTCGATACCCTGAATAGCTTGTTTCACTTCCTCTATTTTGTCGGCCAAGATGGAGCTAGCATCCAGAGTTGCAGCCGTTAATGCTTCCGTTTCTGGACGACTGTACGAATCCGGCGTCTCTAGCTGTTGCTGAGTAATATTGCTACCTGGTTTAACAGATTCGGCCTGTTTGATCTCTTTCAGCTCGGGTGGTGGTGTTTTTGCAGATTTTGGGCGAGTAAGCGATGATTTGGGCCGCGAGGACGTTCGAGCATGTTCAACTTCCTCTGCAAAACTGCTTATTATCATTGATGGCGTTACGTTATCCTCCGGATCTGAGCCAGAGTTAAGTTCGCTAAGCGCGGATGTTTCCATGATCGACTTTGCCGAAGAGGGTCTTACTTTGTACGTGGTGCTGCTAGTAAAGTCAGAAGATAACGCCATGGTGCTGGGAGGAGTCGATCGTTCTGTATCTGCCGATTGGGAGTATTGCCTTCGTATCATCGTGTTCGAGTAGGTTGTGCTGCTGCGATCGGAAGAGGAGGAAGCCGATTTCAAGGAGGAGCGCTGAGGTGGCGCGATTGTTGAAGCCGTTCGCTCTGATGTTGTTGAGGCGGACGACAACAGTGGCGTGGATTGGTTTGATATTTGCGACAGTGTAAGTGCATCTTGGTCGCTCTGATCGAACGTGTCACTGTCTGGGGTTCGCATTTTAACTATTTCTCCACCAAATCGCACGCGCCGTGGAGTCCTCCGAACGTATTCTGTGTCGGACGAGTGTAGCAGGTCTTGTTGTATAGTTGTTGTCTGACTCCCTGCAATCGATTTCACCGTGACGCTATCCTCCAGTTCACTGTCGGTTAGCACACGCACCACTCCGAAGCGCTTGTTCGCATTGTCTTCGTCACTTTCCTCGCTGATGGAGTTCGAGTTGCAGTTTTCCGCCTCTAGGATACGCATCGTCACCGACTCTTTGTTAATTTTGATCTCGGTTTCCATGATGACTTTTGAATCGTCAATCTTTTCTAAACTGACGCGTCGCAACAGTGGTCCCCCACCTGGTCCCTTGCTAAGGATATAGTCATGCTGAGGGAGACGTTCGTCAGATGCCACCCGGTGTCGTAATAGCATCGAATCATTTGCCACCGTAGGTCGAGAAATATCCCCATGACTTCCAGACTTCCATCTCTGTGCTTTTGGTGAAAGAGACTGCAGTGGCATCGGTGCACCTCCGGGGGTCACAGTGGGCTTCCACGATTTTCGCATCTCTGTGTTTCCCAGAGGTATCTCTCCGGGAGGGACCATTGGGTCCCGTTTCGGACTTTTTGGTGGATTCGGTAAGCCGTACACATTGCACAACAGATCAAAATCACGCCGATACGCTACGGAAATGCACTCATAAAATTCACGCGAACCGATTGTATTTTTAATCTTGAGCAAAATTTTAAGCGCAATCTCCTGGTACGTTATTTGCACCATCTTCCCCCCCAATGCATTAATTACCGCACGTAATATAAACGTCCGTTTTGCGGTCAAAATTGCAGGTTGGATGAGCGAGGGCAGGGCCAACATAACTCCTACAATATACCGACTGCTGAGAGGATCTTTTGGATTGCGATCCATACCGTAGTTCATGATCTCCAGCATAACCGTTTCCGGGAGTTTGGTCTGTGCGATGTAAACTTTCAGCACATCCAAGGCACCCTTCCGCACCGCCGGAGAAGGGTGGCCTAGATTGTCAATGATGGGTGGCAGCAGCGGGGCAAAGTAGATGTCTGTTTCATCCCGTAACACTATGATCACGTCGATCAGTACACGCAAAGCGTGTTGACGCACTTGAAATTCTGGATCGTGTAATCGCTCTAAAAACTCGCGGAACAGCTCGTTCATATTGAGTCCTATGGGGAGTTCATTATTGCGAATAATATATTCCCAAAGCGGTGTGAGCTGCAGCACTGAAAGTACTCGATGATTATCCTCCACATTTAGTGCACGCCGGTATCGAGCCGGAGATTCCAGAGGCACACCACCAGATGTCATACCGTGACCATGCATGGTATGCATGCTTCCTGATTTACTATTGGATGAAGACACACTGTCACCACTGCTTGAGGAACTCGCGGCGTTCTTAGCAAACACGCGACGGAAAAACATGCTTTGTGAATATTTCACTTCAATTGCACGACCCGCCTATCCTGCTGTTACAAGTGCTGCTTCCTTTTCTAATCGTAAGTCTTCTTCCACTCAAAACATCCTTCCTCCATAAAGATCGAAAACCAACCGGACGGTTTTAATTGTAACTCGTCACTGAACACACGGTCCGCATTTCGCCTGGAACGGTCCAATGCTGTGAAGAATTACAGCAAACACAAAATAGAAATTCATACCGATGGACGAGTGGGCCCTGTTGATGAGCATGCGTTTAAGAGGTCGGATGGCACTATGGTACAAATGAAATCGTTTGTGCTCCGAGATAGAAATGAATGCTGTTTGGTCAAATTAGAAAAAAATGTTTAAATTTGTGTGTTTTATAAATATAAAATACAATTCACGTGATTACATGTTTACGAGAAATGCAATGAATGTTTTAGCTATCGGTCCTATAGTGCAAAATTTAAAGTGCGTTTGTTTTGGTTCATCGCCGTTGCTACAGAAACCGAGAACGACCTACATTGGGCCGCATCGCATGGTTTGAAAAGTGCAAGACCGAGCGTCTCCATCAGTGTAGTTGCAGCTATCACCATTGATGATTGGAAACTCTTAACTCAACTTTATATTTTTTCAACCATGGATTGTGTTTGTGATACAATCATAATTTTCGATAGAGTTTGGTTGGGGTAGATTTCAGTATTGCGAACTCTGTAGCGAAGTGGGATGTAAAGTTTCGGATAGGAGTGCGAGGTAGCATAATAACTAAGACGCGGGTTAACATTGTACAATGGTGTGAAATTTATTTTTCAATTATACAATTCGATTCACCAATTTGTAGTCGCTTGTGAAGCAGTTTTAAAAATCGCTCTCGTTCCGCTTCGCTTCATTTATAGATTTCGAGCCCCGGTCTAGGCTTGTTGTGAGTGGTTTAAAATTGTTCTTGTACGTATGTTTAAGTCCTGCAATGCTCTACAATGCACGGCAATGTCAAGGTTTCCTGAACACCGGATGCGAATCGAAAATAAAACTGCGCAAAAGTTTATAAAAGCTAAAAGGCAATAGTTCGCCATCATTAAAATACAGCAAGACTACCTACGTACAGTTGAATATTAAAAATAAAACAGTCTCATAACGCATTAAAATCGTGAACTCATGCAGAATTGTACACAGCAGTTATATTCCTGCATGGATCGTTAGTGTTTCTTATATCTTTAAAAGCATATGGCAAGAGTAGTTTACACGCTATGTTGATTAAGTGAACGATCCTGCTCGACCAGCGCCCTCTCTATTTATGTACACAAACACACACACATACACACACACACACACACACATACACACACACACACACACACATACACACACACACACACTAGCAAGTTAGTGTGCTCTTCTACACACTCGAGCTAGCCTAAAGCACCATAGCACTGCGTTTCTTTCGTAATTTGCCTCTCTTTTTCGATCAAACCCTACGCGCTAGAGAAGCGTAGTAGTGTTGGGTTGCGTATAAATTGACCTATAGCCTATATTTGTCCTAGGTGCATAAATGCATAGAGAGACCTGGGGTTGATGCAATTTTTGCCCTGCACCTATGGAATGAATACACCTTACGTACAGCTTCAGGACCTTGATACAAGGTACCACCGCTTACACCGGTTTTCGTAGACCTTCATTCTTTACTTTTTTCTTAGATAATGAAAGGGATAATATGTCTAATCTCAGCTATGTCTGCATTTCAGGCATGGTAGTTTAATGTACACGAGGATTTGCTTGCTTGTTTTTTTACCTATCTGAACGTGAGTAAGGAAAAGGCTGGGTTTGATTGGCATGTTGGACTTTTTTTTTGTACAGAAATGTTACAGTTGCAATAGTAAACCTTGATTTCGTCTGTTCAAACGTACTCTTCGGAGGGTTTAGACTGCACGCCGGTAGGAATACGCAGCGAGTTTGGAACTCGGCCATTGACCGTTACATCACTTGGCAATTCGGCTATATCTTTAAACACGCCCATGAGACTCTCAAAGTTTGGGCCCCAGTTCAGCAGATAATCCCAACCGGTAGCAGACGGTGAAGCGGCCCCTCCACCGTTCGGTTGCCGGTAGATTCCAACCATATGACTGGACAGGTCATCGTCCGAAGCGACGAGAGTGCTAAGCGATCCTCGGAATGATGAATCAAAACCATCGTAGGAGGAAGCTGGTGGCAGATGTGGGGCTCCTTTGCCACCACCGTTGCCGACTCCGCCTCCTCCGCCACCGGGACCGCCACCACCTCCTCCTCCGACATCGTTACGGCGACCAGGATCGTCTCGCCCCTTGCCGTACTTGCTCCCGACGACACCATTGCTTGACGCGCCTGTGTCCCCATTCAGGCTGTTGTTATCATACTCAATCTCAGAGCAAGTGAAACTGTCATTGCCACTCTCGTCCGTTGAGGTAGAGCTGTGCGCATCAATATCTGCTGGCGAATGATGCATGTGTGAGAGATGCGGAGCCGGTACGCGTGCTGGTGCCTCACTGCTACTCGAGACTGCATCAAGCGTGGACACAAGACTAGACGTACGTGGACGCGCGTTTAACCGCTCAATCTCTTCAGCAGTGAGACCCATACCACCGTGCCCTACCGGTACCACGACGGAGCTGACAGAGACTACGTTCGGAGGTTGAGATGGCACCCCACCCGGATTCTTGCTACGACTACGCGCACTCGAACTTTGTCCAGAGAGCTGGCTCATAACGGGACTGTTGAGACTACGTTCACTGTTGCTGTGCAGTGCATCCTTTCCTACGCCACCCGAACTCGAGGTCGTTGCCAATAGTGCACTTTGAAGTGGCTTACCGGAGATGTCGTGTAGTGTGAGAATACGTGGCTGTTGCGAGCTGAGCTCCGAGCTTGGCGACAGCCTTGCCAGCGGCGTTGATTGGTGCTGGCGTGCGTGTGCCGCTCCATTCGAGGGTGGCGGCTGACTAGCTTGAGGTGGCGGCAATACCCGCGGTGCGTATGGCCCACCAGCGGTAGCGTGATGTGGTGAATGTCGATGCTGTTGCTGTGCGACCGCCGCCGACGTTTGGTGCTTATGATGTGTATATGCTGTGGCAACCGGCGGAGGAGTGGCTTTATATTTACGTACGCCGCCAGCTTCTCGATATCCCTTATAGTGGTACACAATATCTATGTCGGATGGCGCGATGGAACTTGCATTCTCCAGATCGTAGTGCTCCGGATATTCTGAACCAAGATCCATCGAGGATGGGTTATTGGTGTGATCGTGAGGCGCCGAAGGATGATGCGACTGACTCGGGGGTGGCAACGGTGGACTTTTGCTTACCACTTCGCGCTCGATTATGTCCGGTCGCTGAGGCCGTTGCGGTTCCGGAGCTCCTAGATCGCGTTCTTTGTATTTCTTGGAGATAAGCTCAGGACCGACGAGATGGTGGCCACTGACGCCACGCAACATGTCACTATTTTCCGAATGGTATCCTACTACGGACAGATCATTTCCATGCAAACCACGACCACCACCGTCACCATGTAGACCACCGGAAGATACTAGTCCCGATCCAGCCAGCAGTGTTGATCCTCCTGTTCCGTTCTGTTTGGAGTGCAGCGCTGCAGAAGAGTGCACAAGTGCCCCACTTTTTTCCTTGTGTTGTCGACGGCAACGTACCACCAGAAAGGATATGAAAATACCAATGAGAAGCATCACGAAGAAAACGATCACTAGTGTGATGCCAATGTTAAGTGGGTTGGTAACCTGCGCCGTGCCGAGAACGCTCCAGGCACATCCTTGCGCAACGTTACCCCGGTGTACGACACTGCGAAAAATACTGCCCGATCCGTTAAATGGTTGCACCTCTCCGTTGATCGTGAAATTCGCTAGGCATCCTTGGAAGTATGCCGGCATGGGCTCAGTATCGCTAGCACTGAAGTATTCTCTTCGCACATTTCCGATTGCCAGTACGGTGAGGTATGGATCGAGGAAGTCATGCACGCCTGTTGCGTCCAACTCTGGTACTACCATCCGTCCATCCACCAAAACTTGCAGCACACGGTTATGTGAGTGTAACGTTACGTTGTGCCAACTGCCGTCAGCTAACGAACTGCCGTCTTGTCCACCGCCTGCAGATGCGGATACGTTGACGAAGGACGTTTGATGCGAGGTGTATGAAAGTCGGCCATTCCGTAACTCGATAGCAGTGTAGTGCTTGCTACTAGTGGCGGCATATATGAGAACTCCGCTCGGTTTGTTGGTTTTGAACAGTATGCTCATATACTTGGGCGGATCCTCGGCGATCGTAAGTGTCGGTGCGACGTGACCATCATGGCGTTTACTGCGCGTCACATCATAGCTCCAGATCCAACTCTTTCCGCTGTAAATGCTCTCCAGCAGCTGCATGCGTTTATGTTTCTCCGTGATCTCGAATTCGATGAAGGCTCCATCCTGCAGTGAATATGCGTCCAAGGCGCTGTAACAGTCAGGAGATAGGATAGCTCCACCACAACGGCACATGGCCGTATGCCATCGGTCCATACACTGGCCGTAAGGACCACAAAGAGGCTGGGCCGGATCCTCGGGAAGTCCTAGGCTACATGGACCAATGCCACCGGTACTACGTTGACACGTCGCCTCAATGCCGAAAGACTTGATCGGGTTGCTCAAATTAAGCGCTCGTCCGTTTATAGAGACACTGTGTACGCACCCGACCAGATCATCTGAATGCACCTGACCGGGACGCTCTAGCACCGGATCCGCTGTCATAAGTCCGCCTACAAGCAAATAGTGTTTGTTGAAGTTCAGCGTTCTGTGGAGAGGGAAGATATACAATTGGGATATTTAACCATTAGTTTAGTATGTTGTATAAGTCTCATCCAAAATCATTAAACTTACCCTGTGGGGCCCGTATCATCGGCATAGCAGCTAGAATCGCCTGGGCGGCAATCGTCACAAAAGTCCCCATTATCTGTGCACTTTGAAACACTCAGTGACATAACGCGTCCGTTGCGTGTAGCCGTGATCTTGTGCCATTCTCCATTTGAAATAGATCCGTTCCGTCCATTTGCTGTTGAAGTACTTTGTCCGACCACGAGTGAAGTGATGGCTGTTCGAGCGCCACCGTATGAAAATACTGCCCGTCCATTCACAATTTCCATCGCAACAAAATCGGATCTACCACCACTCTGAATGCCATAGTTGTAGATGAGCAAAGCATCCGGCTTGGTGGTGGCAAATATTACGGAAATATCGTTAGTAGCTGAATCTAGCGCAGGGAATGCCATGTAGGACAGTTCGCGGAATCCAAAAGTAGTTTTTTCACAGTGACGCCCGTACCGGCCTTCGACACAGCTGCATTTGTAGCCGGGTTTTAGGCTTACGCACAACCCTCCGTGTAGACATGGATTCGGCCGACAAGAGTCTGCCACTGCCTCGCACTGATTACCTCGATAACCCGGACGGCAGAGACAAAAGAAGGACGAACCATCGGAACTCTCACGACAGGAGCCACCATTCTTACAGGGACCACTTGAGCAAATGTCTCCACGCTCTAGCTGACAGTATTTGCCTTCGCGGTTTGATGGGCAAGTGCACTGGAAGTCATATCCCTGCCGACGACATTGGCCACCAGAATGGCAAGGATTCGGTGAGCACGGATCTTGTCGCTTGTCACAGCGTGCACCAGTGTAACCATCAGGACAAGCACACGTAAAATCGTGACGAACTGGCGGAGAAGTAAAAATGAGCGATTGACTGTCGGTGATGCGATTGTCTTTTTCCGGGTATACTTTGATGCGGGCGCTACATACACCACCGTTGGCACATGTGTCTGCCGAACGGCAGGGATCGTATCCAATCGTGGTCTGGATGTTGGGAAGCAGTTGTCCAATTGCTTCTACCTTGCGCGAGATCCGATCGATGACGTATTGCTTGGACCTGTACCCTTTGAGAGGTGTATTACGTAATGCCAGGGTTATATGAAGTGCTTTTCCGGCATCCAGCAAGCTGTACAAGATCAGATCATCTGCCGGCTCGAGAGATGCTTTCACAATGTCGACAAAGTTGCGGTAGTAATTGGCAAGGAAGTTAGCGCTACTGATATTCTCAAGGCGAACGGTGATTGACTGATCGACGGTGGCGTTATCAAAGTGCAAGAACTCCACTGAAACCGTTGACGTTACATCCGGATGCTTGCCGTCATTTCCAGAAACCAAGAATGTATGGCCAATTGTGGGAATACTGTCAGGGCTGTTAAGTCGGAGCTGGCAACTGCTTGGAATCATGAATGCTGTCACGGGTTGCTTGTTGGTGTCGGTCAGTAACTTGCAACGATAGTCGCCTGTAACATCTGGATCGTTTGGGTGAACACTAGCGATGTCACCGTGCAAAGGACCTCCTCCAAATGCGTACACTAATACATGAACGTTACGAGGTGTCGAAGGGCTGTCGTTCTGGTCCAGCACGTTCACCGTGATCGTGTGTTGGGTTCGCTTTCGCGGCTTTCCATTGTCTTCCACCTCGACAAGCAGTTCTAATTGAGGTGTCTGCTCCCGGTCAAGGCTGCGTACCGTCTTAAGCACACCGGAATGGCGTTCGAGCGTAAACAGTGTTTTGTGTCGTCCGCCAACTAGCTGGTATGTGAAGGGGGCGCCGTTTGGTGGAAGATCGGGATCGGATGCGGCTAGTGTCATGACTACAGTGTTCGAAGGTTCATTTTCCAGCACTGTACCGATTGTGTCCTTTGGATCAAATGTCGGTCCGTTATCATTGATATCGGTAACAGTGATTCGCACGGCCGCGGTTCCCGTTTGAGGAGGTGTACCTGTGTCGATCGCACCAAGAAGTAGTTTGTGCAATGATACTGTTTCTCGGTCTAGTTTACGTGCAGTTTCAATCTGACCGGACTGAGGATCAATTTTGAAGGAATGATCATTGTTACCACCGATGATAGAGAAGCTGAATTGGTTATTTTGTGGACGTACATCTTTGTCTACGGCTTTCACTACAATCACTTTCGTCCCTATGGGGTCTCCTTCAGAAACACTGGCCTCGTAAAGGTCCCGCTGAAATTCTGGTGGATCATTTCCATCCTGGATGGATATGATGATTTGCGCTTCGTCCGTATCGTTACCTCGGATGCCACCATTGTTCTTGGCTAAAACGGTCAACACTACGCGAGATTGTGTTTCGCGGTCAAGATTGCGTGACACTACTAGAACACCCGTGCTGGGATGAATACTGAAGCCTTTGTCGTTGCTCGAACCCACCAGCAGATAGAACACCTTACCATCCTCACCAGCATCCTTGTCCGTTGCTTCTATAATACCCACACTGGATCCGACCTCAGCTGATTCGGATACGTCAAAGTGAAACACCGGTTGGATGAACTTTGGGAAGTACTCGTTGACACCGGTTACGTGCACGATCACCGTCGTTTCATTGCGCATTGGCGAATCGGGATTGAAAGCTGCAACAGTAAGCGTATATTGATCCTGTTCCTCGTAATCGAACGTTGCACGAGATGTGATAATTCCCGTGGCAGTCTGAATGGCAAACAATTCACGTCCAGAGCCACCAACAATGGCAAAGTTGATAATGGCATTCTTAGGCGAGTCTCGGTCATGTGCCTGTGCACGGTACACAAACGTGTTGGCTGCCGAGTTTTCGGCTACGTACGCGTCGTACTCCGACTGGTTGAAATAGGGTGCATTATCGTTAATATCCGTGAGCGTAATTGTGACCATAGCAATAGATCGTTTCGGTTTGTAGCCGAGATCCTCCGCTGTAATGTTCAGCTGGTACACCTGTATGAGGTCGTAGTCCAGCGGGTTACGAATGCTTACCGCTCCCGTTACGCTATCTACCATGAAATCATTACGCTCATTGCCAGCCAATATTGCGTAGCGTACCATACCGTTCGGTCCGTCGTCATTGTCTGGTGCACTCACCGTAAGGATCGTAGAACCGATAGGTTCGTTTTCGGGTACTATCACCTGATAAGAAGGACTCTGGAAGACAGGAGCGTATCTATTAACACCGGTTACGATCACTGTCACGCTAACCTCGTCTTGCTGAGGCGGTACTCCTCGATCTACGGCCCGTACTTGCAACACAAACACTGTGCCAGGCGTTGCTGATACCTCGCTCAGCTGCCGTCCAACAATAATCCAACCGTCTAGTTTGTTGATGGCGAATCGGTCAGATCCATTGCCTCCGACCAATTGGTACTCAATCTCGGCATTTACGCCAAAGTCCAACTCATCTCGGGCCGCCAACTGAAGTATTCGCTGACCCACATCGGCACCCTCGGGCACAGGGGCCATGTATGTGCGCTGACTAAACACGGGGGGATTGTTGTTTGCATCAACCACGTTGATGTTTACCATACACTCAGTGTACATTGGGGGCTTGCCGTTGTCGGTAGCCAACACTGTTAATGTGAAGCTATTTTCGGGCGAAGCTTCCAATTGTGTGTGCTTGTAGTGAATTCGGCGCTTGCTGAAAATCTCACCGGTTGCTGGGTCGATGGTGAACAAATCAGACGGTTGCTGTAATGAGTATGAGATGACCGAGTTTGGGCCCTGCTTGTCACGATCGGTGGCAATCACCTGACCAACGAACGTTATCGATTTTTGCAACTCGCGGAAGTTAAAGCTGTAGTAACTGTGCTCGAACTCTGGCGCATTGTCATTCTGGTCTTGGATCGTGATTGTGAGAGGTGTCTCCGTACGCCAAGCTCCGTCGACTGCGGCCACCTTTAGAATGTACTCATCTTGCTGTTCTCGGTCTAAATGTCCTGCTACGGTCACATTACCAGTAGTGGAGTCGATCGAAAACTTAGTACCCAAATTCTCAGTGAAGATGTAGGTTGCATTTGCGTTTACACCGACATCCGAATCAGATGAGGTGATTTTGATAACAAACTGTCCTATCTCAGCGTTCTCTGTTACGTTGACGGAAAAGAGTCGCGTAAACTTTGGAGGATTGTCGTTTTTATCGAGAACGTTGACAGTAACCGTTGCGCTTCCCGTCAATTGTGGCACACCTTGGTCAACCGCTTCCACAGTCAAAGTATATTGTGCGATGTCTTCGCGATCCAGTCGTGTGGTTGTATAAATTTCGCCAGTGTCTGTATTGATTTCGAAACTGTCAAAGTCATCACGCAATCGGTACGTAATTTGACCATTCTCTTCTGAATCTGCGTCACTGGCTGACACTTTCGTGACCAACTGTGATGGTGATTCCTCCTCGAGCACCTCTGCAACGTACATCGGCCGATCCATGACTGGTTCATTGTCGTTTGCGTCGGTAACATTAACAATAAGTTGAAGCACACTACGCAAGCTCGGTCTATCCGAGTCAGCCGCCTCAATCCACACCTCATACTGCTGATGGTGTTCGTAGTCCAGTCCACCACTGTTTACCGCAACCTCACCAGTACTCGAGTCGATGCGTAGTGCATCTCCAATGTTACCTCCGGCGATAGCGTACCGAATGGTACCAGTGGAACCTTTTTTGGGTGAGGTTGCCGCCAACTTTGTCACCATCTTACCATCTGCGATGTCCTCCGGCAGCACGAACTGTGTTTCCGATGTGTAAGAGAACACGGGAAACAGGTGAGCGGATCGCAATGAAACCGCGAGCTCACAGGTGGTTGAGCGTGGTTCGTAGCCCTGATCCTTCGCTACAATAGTCAATCGAAAGACACGTTCAGAATTCGCACCGGACATTGGTGTAGACAGTTCAGTCGCCGCCTCAATTACTCCGGTATGCTCGTTGATTCGAAACTTTGGTGCATCCGTGCCGACAATCGAGTAGAGCAAACGCGCATTGGCACCTTCGTCTCGATCGATCGCCTTTGCGCCAAACACGAACTGGCCTGGTTTGATACGGTCAGGCACATTGACATGGAATGTAGGCGCACCGAATAATGGGCTGTTATCGTTCACATCCTGCACGCCAATGGTTAGATTGACAAGCGTCGCTCGTGGCTCCGTCGTCGAGCTGTCCTGAGCCATCAACGTGAAGTGATAGATGGGCATATCCTCGCGATCTAGAACGGCGGCAGTTGTGATTTCTCCGCTAGAGGCGTCGAGTCGGAAGCGGCTCGAGTGTTCCCCGAGCAACGTGTAGCGAATTTTTGCGTTTAGACCCGCATCACCATCGGTAGCCTTTGGCCAAAGTACTCGAATACCTATCGGTTGATTTTCCGCTATCGTCGTCTGGTATGAATGCCGTTCAAATTCAGGATTGTGGTCATTGATATCTTGTACCATAACACGGACTGTTCCAGTTCCCGTTAATGGAGGCGATCCTAGAAGAAATTAAAAAATACACAATTTATTTTAAACAAAAATTATAATACTTTGTGAAAAATCATTATTTTTAAATGTGTGCAAATCTTGTATAATTTGTATACTAGTTTTGGCATTAGTTTAGGTAAATTATTACATAGAGTACTAATTAATCTATGTTCCTTAAATTCGATAGGATGAAGTAAGGCAAATCAAGTGCCATAATTTAAATATGTTTCGAGAGTTTATTCGAACAAAGAACATACCCGTGCGATAAAAGAAAGGTAATCGTCGCTATACCCTGTTCGGTGGTTCCAGCGAAAGATTCTGAAAAGGTGCAAATACTTCCAAAGCTATCCCATCATCATCGTTGGTACCGCTATAACGCATACCCAGTCCATTTGCCTTTCGTGCAGTGATACTATTGCAAACGATTCTATTGCGCTTTGTGGCAAGAAAACGATGGACATTCCAGAACGGCAACTTTTGCATCTAAAAAAATCTATTTCTAGGCAGAGAAGGGGGCAGGGTAAAAACACAGTGCGTTTGTGGTGGAATTTTATTACCTTTACTCCACACATAAAGACTCCAATGGGGATGAGGTCAGTTCAGATTTATTTATTGATCTGAACAGCGTCCTCCGTCTACATGTGTGTGTATCTTCTGCAATGTTTCGCATTTATGGTACCATAATTGCGCCATTGCGATTGCCACCGGGCGCTCGTTAGCCGACGACATAAGGGCATAAGGAATTGTTCTGGTTACTTTTTCATTTTTCTTGCTCTGGCCGGGCCGTTTTGCTGACCGTACCATGGAAGAGTTGGTACCATCCATGCCGGAACTAGCGCACCTTTAGTGGGATGTAATTGTTTCGCCTGCGTGACCCTCGCGCTTTAGGTGCTTCCTTGCTACTCTGTAAACCATGAAAATAACAAACGACCCAGAAGTGAACGACACGTCAGATGATAAGTCAGATCGGATAATGCTATCTCGCGACTGTTTCCCCATTTTTGTTGTGTGTGTGGTGTAGTAATTGGAATGCTGCAGGAAGCTCATTTCATCGTGCCGATTGCCTTTAGCAGTGAGGCTAAACAAAAACAATTTCGATTGCGCCCTTTTACAGTCCCCTCATGTGACAGCTCTTAAAAGGACTCATAAATGTGTGTTTGTTTTTGTACTAATTGTACGTCGTCAAGATTGAAACTTACACGTTCATGTTTGAAACATATTCAAAATTGCTTTAACATACGAACGCTTCTGAACAACTAAGTTTTAGAACGACAATGTCATCCAGGAGAAGGGCTCATTTTTTATTCTCACACGGTACTACTTGAAGTCTGAAGAGCGTTCAGCTGGTCAAAGACGTGTTCTTCGTTCCACTCAGAACCCTCATGGTTAAGAAACTTTGGTAAGTAAAGGGTGGTTATGTTCTTTCTCATTAAAGAGAAAGATGGCGTCGGGCCTAGAGAATGCTTATGTGTGTGTGTGTGAGAGAGAGAGATCGAAAGAGGATGAGACAGAGAGAGAGAGACAGAGAGATAGAGAGAGATAGAGAGCAAATGAGACCGATCCCGTAGAGAAGAGAGAGTGTGATAACAAAGTGAAGTGTAGATAGAAAGGAAAGGAGGCAACGCAAACGAAGAGAACCCCAAGAGCAACCCAAATGATCGCCATGCTCAGCATCGCGGTGTAGTTGTGTGAGAGAAAGGCAACCCGAGAAGAATGAATAGCTGATATCATTTTTTACAAATTTTAAGCTTTATGCAGATGAAGTATTTATAGCCCGGGGTAATAAAATGTTTCCAGTTATATACATATAACGCGCCCAGCTTGTGACATAGCTAGGGGTTGCTCGACGTCGCTCGCTTTACGCACTGATCTCCCGGTGCTGGGTATGCGTGTATGCGTGCCACCGTATCCAACCGAAACGGTGGACAACCAGAAAAAGAAAAACAAGTGCCTCATCCGACACACACATTCCTCTGCTTTGCTCACCCAACCGACACCCCTCCTCTCCATTACCACCCCTAAAACATGCTCACACTTATACAGACACACATGCACGCAGATTCCAAATTGGCCAATAGGGATGCGTTCGAGTTGAAGTTCTCCGCGATCGCTTCGAATGCGTACTGCATGGGGTTCTGCGCAGTGGTCGGTAACCTTTTTGTACATAGACCTTCTATCCTGTCCTACCCAGACACTAACAGGGCTGCTCTCTCAATACAATTTGAGCGATCCACTTGAAACTGTCAAAATGCTGTCGTAACCCCGTCAGTCCATGATGCTTGGATAGGGGTTGTAGTGTAGGGAAAATTAAATCGTATGCTCGGAATTATGCTGCCAATCGGCGCACGATTGTTTCAATTGCAGCAGATCGGTGCGGGAACAGATCATCGGTATTATTGCACAACCGAATACCATGGGAAATGCACAAAATCCGAAAACAGTGTGTGCCACCAACCTGCTTCGTCATACCGTCTTTTTCCCCTGCAGTAGGCTGGAGAAGGGCTGAGGAAACGAATTATAGGAAATTGAGTGAATATTTATTGAGGTAGTTTATCAGCCGCGGGGTGTCTCTTGACGTCACGATCTCACGAAGAATCAATACAGTTCGCTGTATGCACCTTCTTAGTTCATTGTGCCTTTTTTATCTGGTTTGCCCGCAGTCAGCGTGCCTTTCTCGTGCGAAGGAGTGTTCGGAAAGAGGGGCATGCAAAGGCGTGAGTCCTGTGCACCGAACCTATCTTGCTACTTATCTTATGGAATTTGTTATATTTTGCGTTCTCATCCCGGGCGGCGGTTGCAAACTTACCGCTCACAAGCCTTTGAGCGGCCTGGAAATCACTCCCGTTGCTTATTCACCCCTTTATACATCTCGCTCGCGCTCCCTATCGAGCGTGGAGGCAATTGTTTCTTTTGTCCTTGTACAGAACCTGTAACAATAATCAGGAAGCTTGCTAGGACAGCAGGGACCACAGGTAGTGGCAGCATGCAAAATTGCATACGAACGAAAATCATCATCTTCTAAACGATCGAAACGAAGCGCGCTTACCAAATGGAAGCTGATCATTGCAACAGGGAAAGGGAGTACTAGTAAGGGTGTTTGGTAGAATATTCGTGGGTTCTCATTGACCTCATAACGGATCTTGAAAAGTACTGCACGCTGTAGTAATAAAATGTCTTTAATCGTTGTCGCTAAACGTACCGGCAAATTAGCAATGAATTCGGAGTTATCCATATTGGACCCCACTTGAATAAGAAAACTCCAGACTTTCCCGCATCGACAAATTGATCTTTGAAATGGGACAACAATAGAACCATAACCAATTGGAGAACAGTGCTGTAGATTAACACGTTGAATGTTCATGGCTTGAACATTATAGCCAAGACATAGCTGTTATTTGGGGTCCGAAAATCGGAAATCTTAAAGCTTTACACTTCTGATTCACGGATTTTAGTGTAAGAATAATCTTGAAGGTAACTCAAAGATAGTACTATTTTGATCCTCATATAAATTTACCATTAAAGCTGGCAAACCTTCGAAACTGTCAAACCATTCTCGCTACTGTAAGTTGCTTGGAGAAGGAAAGTTTTCTATAGAGGAGCGGAAGGCATCCGGTAGAAATGTTTGCGATTTCACGAGTTTGGGCCATTGCAGTATGGCAGCACAATCGTATAATGAATTCGTTTATTTAAAATCTAATACTGGCGATCATTCGGGTGTTAATCGCGTCTGATGGATGAGCTTTAAAAATGTTGCAAAAGGGTTCACTGGCGACAGCACACAAACACACACACACACACACACACACACACACACACACACACACACACACATACACCAGAAGGCAACAACAGAAATTCCGTACTGACTCGGGGGGATTCGTGAGGTAATTCGCCGGTTGCCTGCTGGTTGTGAAAGATTTGTCTTGAATTTTAACATTCAACTATGACCCTTGCCGTGGACCGCCGACCCGCTACAACCACCTCAACAATGGCTTTAAT
>KB701115.1:0-16590 GCA_000349165.1 Anopheles christyi | reverse complement strand
ACCTTTGTCGGAGACATGCTAAATGCAGAAGTAGAAGACACATTTTTTGACAAAATGTTGTGCGACTAGACAGGGACGATTCTACACATCTTCTAGATCTCATAAAACCTAAAATTATGCAAAATCATACAAATAATGCAATTTATCCCCCACTATAGCTGCAAGCTCGTGCTCATCCGTGATCAGGCCACCAAAGAAGAAGAAGTATAGCTGCTAAAATACTTGTCAAAAGATTACAAGCAAAGAATCGTGATGTCCACCAACCAGTGGAAGGCATGAGCTGGTCGAGAAAGATTTGTCGAACACTGCTCGACTTTTCCTACGGAGGGGAAAACGTCCGTTCGACAACAAAATTCGAGCAAGGTTCAATACCGTCTAAACGGGCCTATTGCAGTGTTTTCCAAGTTACTTTCCAATGTTATCAGCATAATCTATCGTGTTTTTTTCTACATGTTTTTTCCACAGCTGTCATATATTGTAGGTATTTCCGTAGTAATAATTTTGAACTTCATTGAAATGTTGAATTTTGAACACAGCGCCAGACTTGTACAATAATTTCAAAATTAAATTAAAACGCTTTTTGAAGCTTTAAATTAACAAAATTTTATCAATTTGTAAAGGGTAAATATTTAGCTTTCGTTTCGTGTGCCATGTATCGGAATTCATAATTTTCCTTCGTCTATCCATGACGAAATTGGAAATAATTGATTTTGCTCAAATAGGAAGTGATAACATGCCGTTTATCAGTATTTTAGAGTTTTTTATTGTTTTAAAAACATATGATTTATGATATTTTTTTATTTAATCCTCTCTATGTCATTATGTTGTAGAGGAAATCGTCAAACTATATCGAATGTTTGGTCCAGATCGAATATTATTAATTTTCCGCAAAGTTCACGTTCTTTGAATTGAACGATGTTCTTTTTTAACGAGAGTATTGGTAAATATATATTTTTATGGCTGCAATGCTGATATTGTGAAATGATTTCTTACCGTGTATTACTGTATTATTGTTCTATTGTAACTCAAAGGATTCTACTAAATATCTTAAAGTCGACATTAAGTAGGGTAATTGGCCGTATATTCAAAACATAACTGATAGCATTCAGTTGCAATACCGTCAACACATGGGGTCCGACATTTTGCTGATGAATGAATCGCGTTCGTAAATATTAAGAATATACAGTAGTAATTCCATTAAGAATATCTCCATTTTCACACAGCTGTTAGAGATTTTTCGTATACATTTAAACATCCTTAAATCGCTGTCCTACTCTTGTGTTAGTAGTAATTCACATTATAGCTAAAAATGCATTCTTGAATATCTTTTTGATACATGTTGGATTGCGTATTGATGTTTAAACAGTTTAGATATCGTACACAAACATTGATAATTGTAGCCCTAAATATATTTTACATTTAATTTTGTCTATCATCAAATACAATCATCGATAAAAAAGAAGCAAAAAAAAAACGGTTGGCCTTATTTTCGTCTTGTTCTGCTATTGTAAGTCAACTGCTTGGAAAGGAAATGCCGTATGAATTTAACTACAAGTGCTACGTTTCGCAAATTTCCAGAAGATGGAGTGAAACTTCTTTTGTGAACAAAATTTGACTTTTAGCGGTGAATGAAATTATGAAACATAGTGCAGAGCTTTTTGCACACTGCAACGATTTCATCCACTGAATCATCTTTTATGAGGCAGTGATGCTATCACGAGTGCTGTTTACGGTTAGTTGGTCCAGATGTTGCGTGTCGGATAAAAAGCGATCTTTTTGCAGTGAGTTCGTTCGAAAGAAGAATTAAAAAAAAAGACGGAAAGTTCGCTCTAGTCCTCGGGTAAACCGTTTTAATGCTGAAGTAGTATGGTTTGCTACAGAACGTCAGTAGTGCTCGAAACAACGGTAACCCCTGTTTGGCAGAATTTGTAAACAGATATATGCATTCAGTGGCGTTCCAAAGAAATTGGAGCATCCATCCTTTTTCGATGGTGAAAGGCCTGAAACGAAGCGAACGATCTTGGAAGAATTTTCTTTGAAGAAAGTAAACTCCTCCTTTTGTCGCGCTCGCATCCTATTACGAGAACAAAAACTCCCGAAAACGGTGCTCGGTCGCCTCACCTCTTATCAAGATGCTTTTTTGAGTTACAAAAAACCGACGAAAGAACGAACCGAGCAAACGCCAAGGAGAGCATAGTGCTTATCTGAAAGCTTAAAATGTAAGGGATTGTGTGGGACGGGACTGGATGTGAGTTTTCACAACCTGTGGAGTGCAGCAACTTCAAATGTGAGTGCAAAAAAGAAAGAGAACTGGCACATGAGCCAATCTGGGGTTACAATCACAGCGTGAGCTACCGGCACTTTATCGGTAAAGATGTCGCATGTTGCATTTACGATTGTTTTGTTTGGTTTAATTTTGAAGTGGCTGCATGCGTTGCAGAATGTTCTGTTACGGTGTGGTGAGAGATTTTTTTTTTCAGTGCAATAAAAAGAAAACAAATGTGTGTCGTTCGTTGCTATTTTACCCAAATGCATTGATATTATTATTTCTTTTCTGTTCGTTTTTTTTCCGGCTTGACTTTTGGAGATTGTTTGAAGATGAATGTTTTCTTGGTTTCAAGATCGAATGTCGAAGGGGCCACGCTTCGAACCATTTTCCCCCCAAACTTATCATCTCGTGAAGGCTACCCAAGGTACTAAGTAAAAAATATAATGGATAACGGAACGCTTTAGAAGTTATCTTTGGCTCCAAATCTGAGTTCCGGTGTCACTTGAGTAAAAGAAGAAAAAAACCCATAGCACATCGTATACATCCTTCCCAAAATGCAAGGACTTGCAACTGACGGGGTCTGCACACGATACCACCGGCTTTAGGCTTAAGTGAACAGGCTAATGCCAACAAGCATCGTTGTTGTGCCCTGAGCGAAACTCTATAGAACGACGTACAGCGCATGCTATCATTTTCCAAACATTCCGGGCACTCGCGGGAATGGGAAAATGACGTGAAATATGGAATATAATGGAAATATGTAGCAGGAAATGAAAACAGGGACAGCAACAATAGAGTTTTTGACGAAAAATTTGCGCCACACCGGGACGCCAACACAAAAAGCATGCTGGGCCGGTAACACTTCCGTCTCATCGTAGGATGCAAAATATGGCTAGAAAGAGCAAAACGACTCCGTAGCCCATCTGTCTAGAGCGTCCGTGCGAATCTGCGAAGTGAACTCGGAAGTGGAAAATGCAAGAGTGTTGACGAGCCGGAGACACATACCGGCAGGCTGGAAGGGAATGCACAGGAGGCTTTTTGAGTGTAAATTACAGTCTGTCCGCGCTGGAGGAGCAATAACAGCAGCAGCAGCATCAACAGCAACATCTCCTGAATGGCTTCGAGCGAATTGCTTAACCGTTGTCGTGTAAAGTAGATGGAAACATGAAGTGAGTGAGTCCGAGCGAGTGAAAGTAAGCATTCTTTCACAGAGGGGCCTTTCGGATGAAAACGTCATTTTTGCGGCAGTCATGTTGATGATACAGCAATGGACGAAATGTTAAACCCTGCTGCCTCCTTGTTTACCCGCAGCGTAATCGAAGTGGAACGGCGAGGATGTGCTACAGCGTTTCCCCGTATACCCCGTGCACAATGGTGTAAGATATGTCTAGAGACTAGATGGATCGGGATATTTGGTGAAGTGAAATGTGCAACACTGTGTAGCATTTGTCAGATTTGGTCTTGCCTAGGCATAAATGAGTGTGTGGTGTAGGTAGTTTCATTTCCTCCAATTATTCGAAAGAAGAATGGATAATTTGGGAAAGCATTTCATAGCTTTTGGGAAAAACTTTTGGATAATTTCTCAAGCACTGTGATTTTCAATTGTTGATAAGGTAAGAATGGCATTCATTGGGTATGAAACATTACTTTAAGAATTTATTCCAAAAAAAAAAATTGATTTAATGGTGAAAAAAAATTCATTTCCATTTGCATTTGCGACATGATCTACAAATTTTTTTTTAAAATATGTATGGTGACATCAAACGAAACTGTGTCATGGCTCAATTTAACGACTTGTAAGGGTTTGAAACAATGCTGAAAGTAGATTGTATATTGTGAGTATGAAAACGCTGCTGTGGAATTGTGGTGCACGCAAGCTGGACGGAGCAGGAAGACAGTAACGCACTTTGCTCATAGCCCAAGAGAAATAACTTCCACTTTCAGCAGCAACGATCTTACTTTTGTCAGAGGTTACCGGGTGGGGTGTTGATTAGATTTCTTTCCTGCATAGTTCCCGAGAGACCCCCTCACGCCGCTGGCTGCAAGATGGGCCCGAAAAGTGTACACGCATGGACACGCAAACGCAACAGCGCGCGCGCGCCCGTTCGTGCGTGAATGCTTTCAGTGCGCCGTTGGGAGCATCTCGGCATCGTCGTAAGAGCCACGGTAAATTTATGATCCCATGGATCAGATTTAATCATACGATGACGTGTTTTACGATATTAGATAGGGCCGGAAGTGTAAGAAGACCAGCTAGAGTGCCGACGCATCATCAGCCAACCCGGTGGCCCAATTGTAATTGGCAATTCTCAGGACACTCCAACACATACAGCCTATCCAATACCGGCCAGCCTGCCATCCATCTGGATCGCGATGTGCAGCATGTTATTTGCGGTGAAATAAAAGGAAAACGATGGACTTTGTTGTTGGAAAACGAATCGCACGCCCGTGGTGGCGTGGTATACGTGACGCAATTTCTTCCCGGTAACGGTGAGTGTCGATAATTTGTCACAAATCAGTCACTATAGAGATGGCGTAATTGAGCTGAAACATTACGGTAATAAAGTAGAGATGCATTTTATGAACGTAATGCGTTTGGTTTGATTAGTACTCAATGCATTTCAAGTGTATCGGCGAATGAGGGTAGCATATTTGATATATTTGCTCATCTTTCTCTTGACAATCATTGATCTATAAATTCTAGCAGCAGTAAAACTAGATATACAGATCATACCAAGTGTGTCATAAATGCATGTTTGACCTTTTAACGTAATCGACGAATGAAGAGCATACGCAGGCCACCGTTATAACGAAAAATCTGTTTTTTTTGTTTTTCTATTACTATAAAAAGCAATGATAGCAATCGATGATTGAAGTTCGAGAGTAATTAGCTTTCACTATTTATTTTCTGCGGCTATCTTTCATGCAGCATTCGTTGTCATGAAGCATTCTCGACGATGCACATCTGTAAACGTTACGTCTGAAGGGTTCAGCGGACACCGTTCTTCGTTGATGAGGGGGTGGCGGGTTTTATGCTTACCGGCGACGCGGTGATTTAACTTTGAGGTTGTGCTGATTTAAGTTCAATTAAAATGGGATCGAAAAAATTAATTAAAATTATCGTTGGTGTATAATTGATTTTTCCAATTACTTTCAACCGCTTGTTCATGTCGCCCGTCTAGCACTGTTACCAAGGCTTGGCATAAGAATAGAGCGAAAGCTGTGGTTCGATCCATTCGGGGTGTTTGGGTGTTTGGTAGAAAAGGAAAAAAAAACACTGTAAGTGGGATCGTAAATGGTATTTTGCTAACCAATTTTTTGAAAGGATACAAATATAAATAGCTTCGGTTGGATGTCAGAAAATGCCAAAATGTTACCGTCGAAACAAAAGTCAACGTTTCCAACCAACCGAACAAACAAACAACAACAAAAAGCGAAAACAAAGGATCTTCATTTATGAGGTCAATGTTATAAGGTTCTTTGTTCGAAAAGAATCAACTCTGGTGTGTGGCACCGCGAAAGGATTGAATTACCTGTTGCGAATTACGTTGTACCGTAATTTGGCCATCCGTTTCGTGGCCATTATGTCGGGCAGGATGTCGTGACAGACTGGGGACTGCTTGCGGATGTAGATGAACGTATGGTGGCACTACACGGCTTTGAATAATAATCGACAATTTATATTGCTTCAAAGTACTCAACGCAATTCCGAGTACAGTAGCCCATCTTCGAGTGCAATGTTTTAAAACATGTCAATGGTTATAATCGAATGTTTACTATATGGTACATGCAGTTTTCTTGCTAATTCTGATGAAACGAAAAACATTACACACCCATACATTGAGGCTGGCTGAAAGGAGCATGAAATATGAACGGGTTTATTATTGTAGTCACGTAAACTTTACATTTTCTCCTCGTCCCTAGGGTGAGCGCTCGGTGGCCAAACTTCTTCGAAACGATAGGTTCACGGGGCTTCCTGGCAGCTGTTGTAGGATAAAAGAAGAACAAGCTACCGACACAAAAGCTTAATATGCATCCCGTGCTGTGGCTCGAGTGGCGTTGGTCGTTAATTTGTACGTACCTATGTACCTAACATCGTGCTTGACGAGCGAGACATTTTTCTTGGCCTCTGTTTCGGGACCCGGGGTGACCCCGAGGTAAGCTGTAATTATGATCTTGCTACATGCAAACACGACGAAGAACAGGAGATGTGGCGCCAGCGTGTTTGCTCACAGGCGATGAAACAACAAAAAAGCTCCCAAAAATCGATACGAAGGATTTACGACCACAAGCGACCACAGCTTATATCACTTTCGATGCCGGAAAGCTCAACTAAATCCAATGCACTATTAGATTGAACAGGTACGCGAAATTATGCCAATTTTTCATGGGTTTAACAACGGTTTTATTGCAGTACAACAACCGCACCGGTGTGCCGATCGAGGAACGTAACGATGAGCCGCCAAATCGTCGCTAGCGGGTTGCTGGGGTAAACCGAACAAGTCATTCAACCGTTAAATTGTGCATGGATAGCGAACCGTGCTATTGCATTTTCTTACATCATAGCTTGATAAAGTCGGGCTGAGTTCGCTTGGGCGGAAAGATTGGTGCTGCCTTCACGAGGCTGCTACCTTTCTGCACTCCCCAACCGGGCATTCATGTGAAAAATCGTTGACGCTGTTGACGGGTTGCCACATCACACCCATTACTATATAAAATGACTTCCTTCAGCGCCTTTCGAAGTAGGCGATAGTTGGATTGCCGTCAACAGTACAACCTGCACAGCACACCATGGTGGTGACATTGATCGTCTCGTTTGCTTTACCCTAGTTCATTGGAAAATCGTATCCAGGAAATGGGAAATTTTACGAGGATCGTATAATTTTGAAGTTTATTTGTTTACAGGTTTGCTCGGTGTACCTTGTTGTTGGTATAATCACGGATTAAAGGGTAAGTGATGCAGGTGGTGGAATCGTTTCGTACTTTGGCAGACATTCACACTTCCTCGACGACGAACAATACTTTCACAGTTGGTTTTAAGCGTTTTATATGAGATTTTTATTGATTGCACAAATTGCCGCAGTTGTGGGACAAGATAAGTTGCCATATTTTTTGTAGAATCCGAAAATTTGTGTTGCAATTTAAAAGCTCGACATAAATGGAGACGCCTGGCTAGTAGTAAATGGTGTGTGGTTCGTGATATTAACAGGAAGGTGTGTGTTAAGGTTTTATTTAAAATAAATTGTTTTGACTTAAACAATGTTGAATTTTTTTTAAATCTCATAAAAATTTAGTTCAATATTATCTAAAACTAAACTTCTAAACAATGGTTGATTGGTGAATTTTTATTAAATATAATTGTCAGTTGAGCTATTTGACTTTGTAAAAAAATTAAATTAATATTGGTTATGAATAAACCATTACTTTGAAAATGTATACCAACTTCAAAATTTTCAAATAAACCTACACAAAATATTTATCTGGAGTTACAATATATGAATAATCACCAACGCAAATTTGCTTGTTAATCCAGCAACAAGGCCTTGAATGATTTGCCTGCTGTATGACTATTCATTAGGTACTGAAACAAAAGATTAATGTTGTACATTCAACTCTGCTCATTACATTTCAAGTACCTTTGGGCGTATACAACCTAACGTTTACCACCATAGAGGCTAATGCATTAATGATTGTTGCAAACGAAATGTTGTTACGACAAAAAAAAAAACAAATGTAATGCAACCAAGGTTAATCATTTCCATAAACTAACGTAACGATAAACAACGCGTAGACTGAAGCCAATGGAATACACATGCAAACATAGCTTAATGACTAAATAGCCAAATGGAATGCTTTCAACTGCTGATACATGTTTACAAATTGTTTTCAAGTGAGCAATCACACGGTTTTGCAGGATTTCTATTGCATGAGAATTGAATGTATCGGTTTACATTGTTGTAATTATAGTAAATGGATGGGTTGATTCAACATTGAATAAAATTAATTGTCACGTTACATATTGCTATCACAAGTACTTATTGCCAAAATAAGTTGTAAAATCATTACCATCTACAATCGTACTGTTTGTTTAATTTGTATTTCTTATAATTCACAGTTATAATAAAAACACTGCATGAATACTTTCTGGATCAAAACGATTCTATTTTCGTGGTTCCATTTTAAGAATATTGACTTGGTCCTATTGTTCCATTTTTTTTTATAGCAAAAGTTTTTTCCTTAAGATAAATTCAATGTTTGTTGTTTCTTAAATGTTCTATAATACCTGAATCTTATTTTTTTATTTGTAAAGTATATTTGAAATATGAAAAACTTTTAGAACAAAGGATATAAAAAAAATAAAAATACTGTTGAAATACTACTATGAAGTGATGAAGTGAGATTAATTTAATGTAGTCCACACACAAAACATTGTATAATCATCATGAAATAAACAATCAGTGACACTAGGAAGTTTGTTGCGATACCAAAGGCTTTACATGTTTTTGTACGTGCGGTATTTTTTTAAATTAATATTAAAATAAGCGTACAACAAAATGAAATTGAATTAAATTGCTTTATTACCACAAAAATGAAGAAACCACACTAACCAGCAAACCGTTATGGGTTGAATAGTAATGCCCTTCAATAACCGGTGTTTTACGTGGGAAGAAACATATTGTTTCTCAAAAGAGTTAACAACCCGCAATCCAACAAAAAAGGAGCTCATAAAATAAGCACCCGGTCCCTCGCTGTAAATTGTAACGAGTTACAAAATAAATACGGCCCATTTTCTCAATGACTGTAATGAAGCCACTCTTTGCGAATGACATATTTCTAGTCCATCGACTTGCAACACATTTCATTGCACAGGCAAAGCCTGGTCAAGTTCGTCCCATGGTGGTTGAATTGAGTGCGTGCAAAATTACCCTCAACCCTCACACTCAACTGAACCTTCTCTTTTCGCTTCTCTATGGTTGCGTACCATAGATTGCGAAGGACAATCATATTCCGCTCGCTTTAACATGACAAGCACGAATGGGTAGAAGAAAAAAAAAACAAACTTCACGTCCATATCCTGCCTAGGTTACTACTTCCTTCCGTCGTATCAGCAAAGCGTCGAATGGAAAGCGGAAGGCAACTGTGTAACTGTGTTTCGTTCAAGACAACGATACCGTTGGGTTGTGATGGGACGATGAGTGGAGTAATGAAAATTCATAAAACCTTGCCGTAATGACCGTATAAAAGAAATCCAGACATTTCATTTCTGTCGATTGAACAATACATAGCATGGCTCAGCACAAGAAACACGCCAGGGCACTTAATTCTTGAATCGGGGCTGGTCGAGGCTCTGTGGGTGGTGGTGACGATTGGGTAAAATGTTTATCAAAATTATTATGAGGAAGCAAAACAGTCATAATAAACTGTTAATGTTGATGATGGCGCAGTCTGCCTGCTTGCTTGCTTATCCGCGTATCGGAAGGTTTGCTTAGGTGACTGATTGGATTCGTGGATTGAGTTTTCGTATGATTTTCGTAGGAAACCATGCAATGTGTATATTGGCGGGAGCCGAAATCATTCCCGTTTTTGCGATCCTTGTAACCCAACTTACACCATTGCAAAGGCCCAATGTATGGTAATTGAATGTGCTATATAGACATCAATTGGTTGGTGGCTTCGTCTAGGTTCGAGCAGTTCCGAGCGTTTCGGGAGACTCACTCAACAAAGCAAACGGTTGAATACTACGTTGCAGACGAGTGGTTCGAATTCCGCAGGCCTTGCGACATGTGGCAAACAACCGTTTACCAACACCTTCGAACCTTCGCGTTCTTGCCATTTTCCTGGAGCCCTTTTGTTGCACAGCTTTTGCTTTGGAGCGTCGTACAAAAAACCCGATTGTCGGTCTGTTTGTACGTCAGACAGGAAATTTTCAGGATAATAATAATTTGTATTTTATTTCCTAACGTCTTTCTTTTGTGTGTACGTGCACACCTTTCTGCCTTGCGTACGGCAATGCTAGATGCGAATCCTTCTCGCTGACTCGCCAAAGACGCTGTCGACGGTAACAGCAACGAGTGACGACGAAATGTGTTTCTTTCGCAGTCCGTATCCTTTTTTGTAAACGATTCTTTTATAGTCCTGTTGACATCGATATTTACAATAACGAAGCCGAGGTGAAGCAACAGGACAAATTATGAGTTTTCTGCTAGGAAAACGATCGAATGCAGGAAGAGGACAGCGTGAAATGATTTGTTTTCTGCGGGGTATGATTACGGCATAACGAGAAGAAAAATTTCCTCGCGCTGTAAACATTGGTTGCTTTGAACTACAAATAAAAGTATTTCTGAAGGGGGATGCATATTCGATGCATTGTAAAATCATTTTCCATCCATCGTTATGTCAATGTATGTGTCTTTGAAGATTTGCATGGATAAGATACGACTTTTGTTTTGAGATTTTGTGTTAAAATTCCTCGATTTTGGCATAACAATAAACTGTTTCGTGTACTGCATTTAGTGTATTACTAAAGTCTTAAAAAATTTAGACACCCTGAACCATCTATTTTTAAATATTATTAAATAGCAACAGATTTTCACTCTCTATTCTTATTATCTTATTTGATGTCTTACTAGCAAATCAAATCCAATTTGTGTGTTTAATATCCCTCAATGATTTTGTCATTCAAGTCAAGTTTCAATGGTGCATCACTTAGACGTGTGTTAAATAGGTAGAGACTGCAAAATTACATAAACGATTACCCGTGTGACATTGTGCCGGCAATGTCCCGCAAAAAAGAGGCCTGCAGGAAAAAAAAAACAAATGAAATATCATGCAATAGACATTAAACTTCGTTAACGAGCATGAAACGTATTTCACAGCACATTACTCGCCTATGAGACCGATGGTTTTTATTTTGCCTCTTAGTTTCTTGATGCAGGTTCAGTACAGCGCAGTCTACACAGTACCGTATTCCATGACACCTTTCCCCACGTTCCATTACACCACCCACCAGTGTACGTACACTGAGGGATCATTAAAACTTATTTAAAAATTATACAATCAGTAGAAATAATCTTTATTGCATCGTTACAAGGTTACAGAACGTGTGCGGTATGCAAGAGGTGGAAAAGGGAACCACGCCACACGCCGACAAAACTCTATCACTTTACGCTTACTCCAAACTAGGACACGAACCAGGTGGGGGATAACGAAAAAAAGTTCGGTACACTCCCGTTAGTCAATAAACAGCCAAATAAAGAATGATTGCTCGATGAGCTTTACGTTTCGCGTAGACACGGAGCAGTGGTATGTGCTTTTTTTTTGGCTGGGCTGAACGAATGAGAATCGTGTGCGATGCGATGGGAAAATTGTGTGGAAAATGTGAAGCAAAACAGAGGGAAGTGAAGTTAATTGCATTTTCTTTAATGATTTTTTGTGTATTTGTCCTTACTAGGCTGGTAGATTTTTATGGGACGATGTCGTATGTTACGTGATTGCGGTGATAAGAACATAAAAAAGCAAACTTTCCTACTGACTGACAAAGGCAAGGAAGATCGCGTCCCATCGTTCATATTTTGCGAATAATGCAAAAGTTTGCTTTAACCGCAGTAAAATCAAATTTCGTTATTCCAACTTTAGCCGGGCAGCCAATAAAATTTGTTAAATAGAGCACAAAACAAGTGGCACGAATACAACTGTGATTTATGATGAAGCCCCAGCGCTAGTTTGTTTATGATTGTACCTAGATGAATGGTTTCAGATGAATAATAGATCCTCCCATTAGGCTTTTGATTCACCGAACCGCATAACGATTGTGTGGTGCCATTTTCCATCTATTGGTAAACAATCCAAAAGTTAATCATAACGTTAAGGTGTAAAATCAACCGCAACCGCGTAGCCTGTCTAGTAATAGGTAATGCCTAGGTTTCGGTTATACGTATTGCACTGCAAACTAGTTAGAACTGCACGCTAGTGTAACTGTAGCTATTTGAGGTGGTGATATTTATGACTTCACAAGCGTTTTGTTAGGTTGAACGCTATCAGCAGAAAGTGCACATATTTGGCACATACGCGTTCACTTCACATATTCACATAACGGTAACCGAATCAAAAATGAACATCGCACGACAATAGTATGTTTCATCAGTGAGCACAGGCCGACAACCGCAACGTCAAATAGTTTGTCGAAATATGAATTAATTATTAATGTTCAATCCCCTTCCTTCCTTTGTCTCGTACCTTTTCAGCAATAGGTAGAGAGCCCGCTGGTAGGCATCCCGGTGGAAAATGGAACCACAATTTCCTTCTTCACACTACAAACTACTGAATCGTGAGCTATTCCGCATCGAAAATGGTTTCGTATGTGTGCTGGATTTCAGCACATCATTTAAAAAACACACCCACACACATTCAAACACACATTCACATGAACAAATGTATAAATCCATACAGGCTCGCACGGGATTGTCGAAACGGACAAAGTGCGTTCGTTAGGTAATTGGGAGGGACACGAAATGTTCCAGTTTAGTAATTTAGATTAGCATGAATTGAAAAATAAACAAACGGTAGTCATTATAATTAGTGCGTTTGTGATTAACGGCTACAGTAGTATAGTGTCTGAAGCGTCGAAAATCACTTGAAAATAGGAGCTATGATTTGTTGAAACATAGATTCGTGTGGATGGTTTAGTAAACATGCATAATAAAGACAATTTAGACAGGCATTTCCTGGTGAGGGTTCATGAAATCTTTTGTGTTTATGGGTGTTAGATTATAAGTTAGATTATATGCACGATGAAAGGGTTTACAAGGGATTTCTTAAAATTTACGAGTAAATATCAGAATCAATTTAAAATCCAAATAAAATGTACAGAATAGTACAACGTTTGAGGCATGAATTTTGGAATGTTTAAATAAAAATCTGAGCGGAAAAGAAACGGAAAGAACACAATAAAACTGGGATAATGCGTTGAACAAGAATAACTCGTTCTGCGCCTAAAAGTATGCAATTGCGTAGTTAGTATAATTTGGATATTAATTTATGTTTGATTCGAATGATCAGAAATGTATAAAGATTACATAAAGATTCATGAACATGAATACATTAAGATTGAAAATGTTGTGGAACAAAAAATGAATTTTAAAAATCTTAAACATATTTTTGCATAATGTGAGTATCGTAATGGAGGTGCCTAGTTATTTACGTGAACGTTTTGGTTGATATTAATATATAATAATGCTCAAATTGTATTCAAACATTGCATGTGATTATTAGACCAAGAGCCACACGAGTACAGTTGAACAGATATAGTCTGAAACTATAAATCTAAAACTAAACAAAATCAATTTTACCTATTTATAATATTTTATCATCTTTTTTTTTTCTTCAGAGTAACGACCTGGTACTTATAGGACATATGGCCTTCAGTAGCCGGTCCAAAACTACCTAGAGGTTAGCTGATTGTGATCGCAACTACGGACTAGTATCGGAGGGCCCAGGAAGCTGGACTCCCTTACCGAACCGTGGCATAACCTCGTAAAGAGAAGAAGAAGACCTGGTACTTATATGTACTAAATTTTTTTGCCAGTCAATTCTTGCTCTGAGCATAAAGGATCCCAACCATCCAACCTAGATGTATTCGTTTTTTTATTGTTTAAAGTGTGCTCATTGACATTTCTAATTAAATAAATATTTACTTAACAGATCTTATGCATGACTTAGTAAAGCAAAGAAACACATTATATGTTATAAATACTGATATTAATGTCGTAAGAATCATTTAAATCATTCTGCAGACTGTTCATTCATAAACTGAAAGTGTTTGTGAGACAGTTTCCTTTATATCTTTACATCATGGCATGCATGAACGTTTCCACGAACTGTATTGCACTAACTATTGATCAAAGTTGTAATTACATTTAATAATGTATACGATCCCTGGGCCCAACTGCGCTCAAACTCTGATCGACGCTCAAAATTCTCATCAGGCTTTAGCAAAACACAAAATGTAGTTACAACGAGTTTGGCACTCTACTGATTGTTTGGTAGAAGCGTCGGTACTGGCACACTCAGTGGCGTTGGCAATGAGGGTAAAGAATTTTTCACCCAATTAATTTTGGACGATGATACATAATAAACTCGGCTTCTTGCCACCACAACGGAAACTGTTGATACGTTCAAAGGGAAATGAAAACACTAACCCTAAACAATGCATCAGCACAACAACCGAAAGCTAATGATGATCAGGACGAAGTTGTTAGTAATAGATTGCGGAAAAGCAATTTCACTAGAACGAGACAGTCCATTTCAATCATGCTAGCTTGCTTGATGTGCATGAACAAGGAAATGGATGCAATGTTTGCAAAATATGAAATTTTCAGCCCATAAAGATTACATAGTGTACTGGAACGGTGGAGAAACTTGTTGAACGGTTAGTTTTTTTTTTGTGTGTGTTTGGGCTGAACTGAACCCTCCATTCAAAATCCATTCCGATGGTGTGTCGGTAGTCTAATTTGTGTAATTAATTTTAAATGACGCCAAATGCAACACTTGCGTGCAATTATGGACGACAATTAACGGGCCACAAACTGGACAGGTTGTTGATAATTTACATGCTCAACGAACGTAAAGTAGCACAAGAGGCACCCGGCAACATTTTGCATCTAAATCAAATTGGTCACCACTACCCCAAATGGCCGATCAAATGACCAAAAACGCGACACTGTTTGTAGTAGATCGTTACTATCGTTTGGTCCTTTGTTCGATCGGTACTAAATGGTTGGTCGTTGCGCTGCCCTTTGCTGCATGTTTGGTGCAAGGATTGAATCGCAACGGGGCGATGAAAATTGCACAACCACCGCACAATTCCTTTATGTTGGGTGTGAATGCTCGTAACGCAGAGGGCAACAATCGATTTTGGCGTGAGCCTGTTTACCTTCGGTGAACATGCCATCAACACACCCTAATAACATTCCTCGGGTTTCTATGCGTTTGATGCATGAAAGTTCTTTCCTTTCCAGATAACAGGATCATAACTGGAGTAGTACTTTGCGCGTAGTTTGAATGGCCATTGAACAAAATACCATTAGTTGAAAAATGTACTTTACAACATCTGCTCTCTATCTTTCGATATTTTAAGGCAATAAAATGAATGAAAGATGATTTTTGTTTCTTACACATAAATAACTTTATAGTAAAGTGTTTAACCAATTTAAGCTCTATTTAATATCCTGTTCATAAAATATGGAAAACAATTACAATAATCATAAAAAAAATAACTTACGTTACTGTGTTCTTACATTATAACTCGAAATACAATTAAATTATGTATGTTTTACAGGTCTGATACATTTGGCCTTCATTCTGGTCTCTTTGTGACATGATTTTATAAACGTCTTACCATGTTTTTGTAATGACATAGTTTTTGCTGACAACACGTCGCAAACAATCCAGAAAGTGTTCAAACAGTATCAGAACCGCTGAAAACCCCTGAATGAGCTATGAAAGTTTTCTTGTTTAATTAAGAACGTTTGGATTTTTTTTATGAAATTGAGTAAATAGTGGTTTAATGTATACTTATTACAATTAATTTAGTATCCTTTTGTCAACAGATTCGAGAGATACGTTAGTTGGATCCCGTTGGATAACAAATCGTTGTTAAACACATTTCAATTGAAGTAAGTGCAAAAACATTTGACTAAAAAGGTTGACTGGAATTCTCGATGTACGTGAAATTTGGAAGAAAAAAAAATCACACTCAAACCGACTTGGCCTGACATTGCAAAAAGTGTCTTTTTACGCCATGCTGTTCCCGTTCTGCAAAATGCAAGTGACTTTACACGCCAAGGATCGTTGATAATGGGCTTTGCTTGAACGATAAACATCAAACATTGCATCAGCAAATGGAACTTTGTCCTTGAGGCGAATCGACCATTTTTGAGCCATGGCTGCGAAATGGAATTGTCTTGTGATGCCGATTTGATGGTGTAATGATCTTGTTTTTGTTTACTTCTCTCTGTTATTACGGGCGTAGTGGGTGTTTCAACACTCCTCAATCGTTATGGTGGAGCAGTGGGAGCTAGCGCTATTATCCTGATAAAAAGTAAACAATGCCCAAGCTCACGGGATGATGATCGAAAGCTTGCGATACATCAGAAGCATTGCTATTAGCGCTTGTGAAGATGTGAATGCAATTGAAGAGTGGATAGAAGAAGCATGAATGAAGCTCTAACCAATGTAATCCACTTTTAAAGAATACATGCTTATACGTCAAATATAAATATAAACATGCTGTTGGAGCGGTTGCTCGATTCGAGCACTTTTCT